>ML803139.1:138377-151061 GCA_009831015.1 Picea engelmannii
GTATTGGTTGTTGTAAAACTCGATAGAAAGATGATGAATTACAACAGTAATACAAGTTATGACTATGACAATAAATTTATCCCTTAAACAAATAGAAAACCAATGAAAAATGGGTCTAAATGATGGATTAAACTAGGGTTTTAGAAAAACAACAAAATTTGAAAATACAAGTGAATATAACAACCAAGAAACCCTAGACGTCGTCTGAAACAAAAATCAGAAAAACAATTTTAGGGTTTTCAGATGATTTTCAAGTGAAGTGCATGGATAGATACAAAAATGTCTATTCTTTTATGGCTAAAAATGAATATATTACTATTATCTAACCCTAATTAACCCTAAAACAATAAATTAAAGTTTGAATTTTGAGTTTTGTGATCGACTATTGGGACAAGACCAGTGCCTACTATATGTTTTGGTCATAAGGAGTCAATTAAGGACTCCTTTGAAGAAATGTAAGTGGATATAGGGTTGTTCACTACTAACCCTAGAAGACCCCCCTAGTATCTTACCAGGTCTTCAAAGATATGTCAAGGGAAGGTTCTTCATTAGTAACCTTCCAATTTTTTTGACAAGAAGGGTTTGTTTAAGAAAGAACAAAGAGAATGCACAATCATCAATAGAGAAGCATCGTTACACTTACATTCATTCATAAACAAAACCACAAGATAAAGTGAGACTACTTACTCAAGAACTCTTTCATCCATCAAAACCCTAGCAATGAACATCCATGAAGTAGTAAAATCATCCAGAAAACATCCTCTCCAAAATGTCTCTCTAACTAGCCATCCATAGTGATTTTCATAAGAGAGAAAGCAGTAGTAGACAAGTAGTGATAAATCTCCACAAGTAGCAATGATTTACAAGTGAGAAGTTCTTCTCTTATTTATACGAGAGATCAATCACCCTTCTCCTCCATTAAAATCCCTAAAAACATAAAATAATGCCTTCATCTCTCACAAATCCTAGAGATAAGGCAACAAGGAATAAAATATCCATTATACAAGAGTGGATAGGTCACTAAGACCCCCAACAATGCCTCCAAGATGAAGTAACGATGATCTAATGCCAAATTGTCCATCATAAATGCATGTTAGAAGCCACACATGTGGCATGAATGACCTTATAAGGTGGATGGCTCACTCAAAGCTGAAGTGTAGGGGCTCCAAAAGTGAAACATTTCATCTAAAGGTTGCAACGTTTCATCACTAGATGTCCAATCATGGCCCAAAAGGTGTGACATATCATGGAAAGGTGCAATGTCCCATCAAAGGACATCTCATCAAAATGTGAAATATCATCATGTAAAGTTGAAGCATCCTATCATCAAAAGGTCACATCATACCCCATAGGTGCTAGGGTTTCTCAACAAGGGAGCCATATCATCAAAGGGCTCAATGTCCTCCCAAATGAGTGGAATGAACTATCTCAAGTAGTGGGAAAACATCCATTTAGTGTGTTGGCATCCCCTCAACGTTCTCCAAAGGACCAAGGCATCAATCAAGTATGTAGCCATGTGAAATCCATCATCCAAGGAGGGTCTCATGTAGTCCAATACACCATAAAAAAACAGAGGCAGGTACACAAGTCAAATACAACATATAAAGTGAGTCATGTCAATGAAAAATACACTAGATAGATCAAATTAAGCATCCTCTTCAAACTTCACACCAACTCATAAAGTTATACAATTTTTCAAGTTTAGGTATGGGAGGATCATTAATACCCCCAATTAGGTGTGGCAGTACCCAAGATAAGGAGTATTTCCCAAGAAACCCATCAAGGAGTATGTGTAATTGCATATGGTATGGTTTGGGGTTTACTTCATGGGTGGTGGCATAGTCATTAAAGGTTGTGTATGATAGTATTCCTCATGAGCACCTTTGTATGAGGGAGTGCTTAGGCAATAAGTTTCCCTTTCCTTGTCATTGTGTCTTTCCAAACCCATATTTTCCATTATCTTTATTCATTCAACTTTTTTTGGCTTTTGATTTTCATTTTCTAAGTCCTTTTGTTAGTTATGCATTCATTGCATAGGACATGCAGTGACGACCTCTTAGCGAGGAGGTAGAGCTCATGTTTCTCATTCTTTCTTGTTTTTTTAACTTTTTATTTCTTTCTTTTTTTCTTTGATTTTCGTTTTGAATTATAGCATTTTCTCTTTCTATATCATTTCTTTTAGATCAAGTTGAATCAACCTCGACCATTCTAGCTCCTTCTTCTCATGGGATTATGAGGCATGAACCTTTATGGGTGACATATGGCAACCAACCAAAAAGATAGGATAATGGAGAGGATATAGATGGAATTTGCTATGTATGGACTGGGATATGGACACATTACCCCTATCAAGGACTCTCGGTAGTACAATTTTTTCCAGGAGTGACAACACTTGACTAGGAGATGATGATGACCACCAAGGTGAAACAAGAAAAAAAGTATAAATTCAAAGCATCGTGATCCATAATACAATTCAACCCATCATCACTATTTTCATTCCCAAAATGTTGAACATTATCACTCGATATGAACTATCAAAATAGGGTACCACATGTGTGTCATGCACCATATCACCTAATGTGAGTGAGATGAGCATGCAATAGAAATCATATGTGGGTAACTTTCTACGAAGAATATGGAATGTCATCATTAGAATTGTTGTTTGTAATGTGGATCATGGAGAAAAATGTCCTCTACTTACCCCTATATTTATGGGGTAATATGCATCAGATTATGTGATGCCCCTAAATCCAACATACAATTATGAAGCATCTAATCATGAATTGTAAGACTTATATAAAAGGGGAGTATTACATTATCATTTTTATCCAAATATGGGCCCACCTGTACCTAAGGCTAGTCATTCTAGATGTTAATGGAATATGAAATCATTATTAATGTTGAATTATTTTGAGTACTAGAAGTCCAAATAAATTTGTTTATTTCACCTATAAAAATCTAGATCTTGATTAGCTCATTTAAGACAATAGGAATTGTTGTTCCTCATGTTGTTCTTGGTGAAGAAATAATTCCAAGACACCCTATGAAGATTTTTACAACTTCCCACTTTAGGCTAATCCAAAATAATTCAATAACTAGAGGATGGGAGGGAAAAGAAATTATGAGAAAAATCATAATAGAAGAGGTATTGCTCACTATAAAAAGAATAAAATAGAAAAATATTTTCAAACAAATTAATAATTACTTTAAAATAAAAGAAATAATAAAAAATAGATTAAACAATATATATATATATATATAACTCAAGAAAAATGTTTCATATGAATTACTCAATTAACAAGCACACAATACTAAATACTAGATATACCACAAAACATCATCAAGTAATTCCACATATGAAGTATTCCTTTACAAAATTCATAACACTAACAGTAATGTATATTAACAAGATGTAATATGAACTAGCAAATGAAACAATGACTATTATAAGATAAAGATCATGTCTTTAACTATTCATGCTTATATTTCTACAATCACATTCACATACGCAATAAAAAGGAACAAACAAAAATATTAAAAAGAGAAATTAATTCAAAATCAAACGGTAGGAATATGTTGTTTAGAATCAGTAATGAATCTATCAAAACATTTTCGATGTTTAGTGTTTTCATAAGTTACTTCAAAGTAAATCAAACATACTCATCTAAGAGTGTTCTTCTCAAAGCAGTGTACGAATTTCATACAAAAAAATGTTGACCCCTCTACTCTATGAGCCTTCCCCTTAAATAAACTCTAGCCATAATCTTTTTTATAACTATATCTTTTTCCACGTAGATCAAAATTGTATAGAATTTACAACTCATTTAATTCGCTGAGCAAATATTTTTCCATTTGTCACTTTGAGATAGTATCTAAACTTTTGATTTAGGATTAGATGATATATTTTTGCTTGTTGAAGACGTGGCCTTCTTTTCTTTAGTTATGATTCCCTTATCTTTTGATGACGCATCCTTATGTTTTGGTGACGTGTACTTTCTTATATGCAATTTATTTTGTTCCATTCCATTACCAAAAGAATACTATGGCTAAGGACTTTCTTATATGCAATTTCAATTTCAGTAAGAAAATAAAATGTCATTGATGGTTGCATTCGATATAAGTTCTTGACAATATCCAATACTAAAAAATCACAAAGCAAAGAAGTAATGATTTGTTTTCTTGACGAAATATTATCATCTTGATCATCACAACAAGATGTCAAAGCAGCATAAACATGTCATGGATGCATCCAGAGATCGTGTTTCCATGGGAAAGGAAAACCATACATGCAAGTGAGTACAAATTGATCCTTAAATTCCCACACTACCTCCTTGACTTGAGTAATTTTATGTTGTAAATTAATAGTTAACTCTTCATTTTCACTTGCCCTCTTGATATTGAGAATGATATTAGACTGATCATTTACTCTTATGGATTTCAAAGAGTTATTTGATAATGAATTAAAAAACTGAATTACTTGTTCACTTTCTTTTATCTTTGAAGATATGTCAAGCAATAACTTGTTGATTTCAATCTGTGCATTAGCTATTATAACAATTTCACAATAATGAAATAGCTCCAAATGTGATCTTAAGCCCTGCATTTATTCTATTATCCCATCCCATGATGCTTGGCATCAATTAAACACTTTCTCCTTGGAACTGGATTAGGTGTTTTCTTCAATAATTTATTTAGATCATTATAATCATTTATTAGCACAAAGATTTCCTCATCTTTTTATTTCAATTGATCTTTTAATTCATTCAATTATAACACTTTTCCTTTCTTCATTTTATCAATTTTATCTTTGTTTAATCTCTTCAAACCTTTGATTTGGTTGGAAAATTCAACAACTTGAACTTTGTATGTTGTCATTTTGTTTCATAAATCATCAACATTATATTCATTACTAGAAAGATTGAGAATCTTGTCAACATCTTCATCAAACACTTCTAACATAGATTTAAACTGAGAAGATTTCTGAACGAGCTCTTTCTACAAACTTTCTTTCTCAAAGGAATATTCTTTTGAAACCTTCACCTTTTCTTTCTCAAGCTCTTCCAACCTTCTAATCATTTGTGAATTATATTCCCTTAATCTCCCATTCTCTTATGCTAAAAAATCATTTTCCTTATAAGAATCAATCAATTCTTTAAATTCTACTAATTCACTTTGAGGAATCTTGAGCATAGACTAGTTAATATTCTTTATTTCCACATCCTTTACTCCTATTAAACTTTTTATGTTTTCACCGCTCTTAGCTAGATTGGATAGAGTTACCATCTTATTCTCCAAATCTTTAACATTTGTAACATTAACTCAGTTTATAATCCTTTCATTCTTGAGTTGTATATTATAATAATAATAATTTGTTTTTAAGGTCACGGCCAAGCCAGACACCAAATTGGTGTATGAGACCCCCTCCATCTAGCGATTTGACTGGTAAAGTCTACGGAGGTATACATACCCTACCCCCCTCTGGATTTGAAATTGTGACCTCTTAGGAGGAAACACATGTTCTTAACCATTAGTCCCACTCAAGTTGTATTAATAATCTATTTTTAAGGTCATGGCCAATCCAGACACCAAATTGGTGTATGAGACCCGCTCTGCCCAACGATTTTACTGGTAAAGTCTACATAGGTATGCATACCCTACCCCCCTCTGGATTTGAACATGTGAACTGTTAGGAGGAAACACATATGTTGTGCAGCTTCTTTAAACTTTCTTACTAATTTTTGCAGTTTCTTTGCATATGTTGTGCATTGGATTATTCTTCAAGATACCACTTCTCTCGTTTGTTTGTGCCACTCCACCATATCTGCAACATTAAATTGATTTAAATCCACCTATATAGATGTGGTTTTGTACTCTGATTGTTCTAAAACTTTTGAATTATCAAGTTGTAGCACCAATAAATTAATTTTATTCCTTTCTCGTTCAGTACATGCCAAGAATTGAGGAGCTCCAAGATCCCCCGACTCCAATTGTGATTTGTGGCCTACTTTTAATTGTTTGGCACCCTCATCACTAATTGTAGAAAAAATGTTATACTTCCATGATGTGATTATGACTATGCCTCAATAGTTAACACCACAGATTGAATTCTAACAATAGAGTGTGGACCAACTGACATAGGAGTAGAAGTAATAACTCACACATGCTCGCTTGATTTTTGGGGTTGTAACACTTGTAGCAGAGAATCAATCTTTGTTGTTGTAATCTTTCTGGATTTTATTTATTTAGATAGTTTTGAAATGTTCAACGTTTCGAGTGGACACTCCACCCATCATCAAGGACAAGATAAGTTTCTCAGTGAAATCTTCATGTGAAACTTCCTTTGAGGATATATGGGAATCATCAATAATTTGTGAAGCATTTCCTTGAAGCTTTGCTCTTTTAGTCTCAGGTTCATCTAACTTCTCTAACATTTTCCTTTTACTCTACTTATGTTGTTCTACTAGGGCTTCTTCTATTAAAATAGTTGCGGTGGCACTTGCTTGCTCTATAATACTAGACATCTAAATTATTTCAGTTATTCTGTAATCAGGATCTCCAATACTTGTAGTTGAACCAAGCACCATTGTGAGATTAGTTTTTGACATAGGTTCTGCTTTCACTTCCACGCCTGCTACATGTATTTTCATCGGAGAATGCACCTCTTCCCATGTGTCTTTGTTAGTTTTCCTTTCAATCTCATGATTAGAATGATGAATATAAGGTGTAGAATTCAGAGTTGTGCGATATTTTGAAACCAAATGATATGGATCATATTTCCGAGTATTTCCCTTCTTTAAGTGTAAAGAAGAAATTATTTTAGAAATAATATATGTGGCTTGCCTATGTTTTACCTATGTGGCTTACCTATGTTTTATCATAATATAAAGGAAGACTTATGACTTTTTGAAATAAAGTGTAAATGATATGTTTCAAGCCTTTGTCTAACTTGATTTTCTAAGGAAAAAACACAAGGTGATATATACATAGGAGAATACTCGAATAATAGTGTAGTATTTATATAAGTACCAATCTCCAATTGTGGTTTATGGGCTTAATTGGAGAACTTTATGAAACTCCACTGGCATTTGAGATAGGGCTTGTACAAAGAGAAGACTATAACCATGAAACAAAAACTAGTTGGCAAATTGCATATAATTCCCATCCAATGTGGTGATGATAAAACTAGGGTCCATTCAATAACTGAAAAAGGATTGCCTAGATCATATTGCTTCCTACGGTTAAGATGTGGGAAAGAATCACATTGAAAATACAAGAACAAGTGCATTAAATAATATTGGTATTGAAATGTCTTAAAATCACGAAATGCACATAATTGTTCATGAATGGCAGATGTCAAAAATTCTGCAAAATTGTATTCAACTGGAGAAGAATCAGATGGGGGTAAAATATCGTTCATAATACATAACAGAACTTTATCTACATTGGAATTGTCATCATTTCCAAGTATGAGAAAAATACTAGAGGCCATTTTTTAAGGAATTGGGGCAAACAAAGAAGATGTCACAAGGAAAAAAATTTGGAGTAGAGCTTTCGTCTAGAAAAAATCGACGGACAACCCCCTTTTCTCATTAGGGAACCAACTATTTACATTTGTGGCTAACTTATCCCTATTAATGACATTGTTAGGTAGGAGAAGCATATAAGCAATATATTGTGGGATGATAGTTAGAATATTTCCTGTACCATATACAAAAATTATGGTGTGACTGGAAGGGTCATATAATTTTGAAAAAGTCTTCACTAAGTCTGGCTCAAGGAAAGTAGAAAGTATCACATTTGGATCTAAACCACTTGACCAAATAGAAAAAGAATCAATGTCATTCAAGGCTTGACCTTTGGTTGATTCCCTCACTTTCCACATGTTACCCTCAGTTATACACGCCTCAAAAATGTCCCAAAATAAATCAACGAAGCTTTATGAATCTTTAAAACTATCTACTAGCTTATTTTTAGGCAACACTTTTCTACGGGGAGCCATTTTGTCAATATAAATATAAATTATATTTATCAAAACAGTGAGTGAACAGTTTTATGTACTTATCAGCATTGAAAACAAGCCTGATTGAATCAATTCTTACCCACTAGTAAAATCCTCAAGCATTCATGATAGGAAATTATGAATGACATAAATACCCTTCTTAATGTTCGAGTAGAACAAAAATATGCAAATCCTACACACGTGATAATTAACATGTTATTCTTACCACTTCCTTGAAAATCACAAAATATTAATGAAGAAAATATGGCAATAAAAGCAAACAAAACTGATAACTTAAAACAATGGATCTCTAAAGGTGGTTTGTACTCCAAAACATCCATTATAACGTTTGTAGTTGGGAATAACCTAGGTGTCAACCCATAGTGCATTTTTTAATGACATCAATAATGTTAAAACTTGAGTTATTTGTGTTATCGCATAGATTGTAGGTTGGGAAAAGCCTGACCCAATCCACAAGAGTGAGACAACTATGGGAGTAGCTACCCACCGTCACCTTAGATATATACTCCCCTCGCTTTAGTGATGATAAGTCACCACAAGGGGGGAATTCTGGTGACCCTAGGGGGATTGAGATGGAAAGTGGTTGAATGACAAATGTGTTGAAATATTATAACTTCGAAGAATATTCTAATTAATTTTGAGTTATTATATTATAGATCAAATCCCCTTTTGTGGATTGATAATGTTGGGTCTTGTATAAGATCAAATCCCATGTCGTGGATTGGTCAAACCATATTTATATGGTGGTATTTGTAAAGTCGACCCCTAGTGTTTATAAATTGGTTTTAACCACTTCTAGAAGAAGTCGGCCCTACCATGTGAAGAGCCATAACCCTAGCGCCTCCTCAACTAGTATTTATATGTGAGGATGGTGCCTCACTTGTTCACACTCAAACTCACTTATCTAGTGTGCATATCATGAAGGCAATTGTAGTTGCAAGAGGAAGGAGAAGAGAGGCGCATGCTCAGTATTGGTTTATTCTTGGTGTTTTGGTCTTAGTATTGGCATTGTATTGGCAATCTATTATTGAGGAAGTTTTTGTTGGGTTTTCTCCCCCATGAGGGTTTCCCGGGATAAAATGTTGTGTACCTTGTAATTGTGTTTCTTTCAGTGATCTTCTTTATGTTGTTGTTTTGGAAATGCATTGAATGCTCATGTAATTTGGAAATAACCTAATAACAATAGTAAAAACTTAACATGGTATCAAAGCTTGACTGAATATAGCATATTTCACCGGGTATCTAGACGTCATTATTATTGTACAAGAAAATTAAGGTTTTCTATTGAAGAGGAATTTTTCACCAAAAACTATCTTGGGAAGTGCACCCTTCCCTAGTGCATCTTTTGGCAGCTTGAGCGAACTTTTTCAGTGGCCACTTTCTCCGTAAATTCAAGCCCTCATTTTGACTGGTACCAGAAAACTAGAAAACTAGAACCAGTACCAGAAGTACCAGTCTAGAATTGCACAGGTCAAGTTTCAAGGGGTAAAACTTGGAATTTTATTAAACATTTAGCTCCAGCAAACTCGCCTCAACCCAGTGAATCTCCTAGTAAGCTCAGTTTCAATTTTTGAGCATTTTCATTTTCTGGTCATTTTCTTAGCTCCAGGTCAAGATGTCTGCAAGCACCAAGCTTTTTGACAAGTTAGAAGGTGTGGAAAATTTTCGTGCCTGGAAATACAGAATTGGACTCATTCTTGAAGAGAATGACCTTGCAAAATTCATAAATGAAAATGTACCGAAACCTGAAGAATATGCAGCCAAAGAGAAGTACAAGAAGAATATGATTAAGGCCAAAAGAATAATTGCAAATTCCATTAAAGACCGCTTGATCCCTCAAGTGTCTTCTAAGAATACTCCAAAAGACATGTTTGATGCGCTAACTAGACTGTATGAAGGAAATAACATCAACCGGAAGATGAACTTGAGAACCCAACTCAAGAATACAAAGATGCAAAAAGGAGAAACAATTCAAGACTATTTCTCTAGGGTTTCTCAATTCAAGGAACAATTAGAGGAAATTGGAGACAACTAGGATGAATATGAACTGATAATGAAAACTCGTAATGGCCTCGCAAGACCTTGGGATGCCTTCATCCAAATTATTTGTGCAAGAAAAGAGAAACTCCAATTTGACAGTTTATGGGAAGAATGTGTTCAAGAAGAAGCAAGAGTGGCCAACCGAGAAGATGTCCTATTAAGAGATGAAGATCAAGCCCTATATGCTCATGCTAAGGGTGGGAAGAAAAAATTTCATTTTCAAAAGGAGACCCACTTTCATAAAGAATCTTACTCTCCAAAGAGATTTTGGAAATATCATAAGGGTCAAAGAAAGGGAAAAGATTTATCCTCCTATCAATGTTATCATTGTGATGAGATGGGACACATTGCTAAGAACAGTCCTACCAGAAGGGAAGAATACAAGAGGAGAAATAACAAAACAAACCATGCCCATGCAACTGAAGATGATGATCCACCCAAAAAGTTAACTAAATAACAGATTGAATATTATGTTTCATTTTCATCCCTCTCAGGATCTGTGACACCTAGAGAGGATAGTTGGCTCATAGATAGTGGTGCCTCTAAGCACATGACAGGTCAGAAAGACATTCTTTCTAGCCTTACAGAAAAGGAATTCCCCTGGAAATTTTCACTTGGAGATGATTATTAGTACCCTATCAAAGGAATGGGAGAATCCACCTACAAACTTGATTCAGGAACTCCGATGAGAATGAAGGATGTACTTTATGTACCAAGTTTGACAAAGAACTTACTTTCTATATCATCTCTAGATAAGAAAGGTTTCAGGGTTGCATTCATAGATGGTGAAGTTCTTATGTGGCCTAAAGGAAAAACTATAGAAGATGCAGTTTTTATTGGAACAGAAGAAGGTGGCTTGTACAAGTTAAAAGGTCACTCAGATGTAGCCTTAACTCACTCTATTGAAAGTCCTCGTGAACTTTGGCATAGAAGACTAGCTCACATCAACTACACAACCTTACCATATGTAAGCAAGGTAGTTACAGTTCTACCAGAATTAAAGGTTGATCATGAAGGTGTATGCAAGGGATATGCACAGGGAAAGAACATAAAGAATCCATTTCCAAAGAGAGACAGTAAAGCATAAGGAATATTGGAGCTTATCCACTCAGATGTATGCAATCCAATGCTATCAACCTCTCTGAGCGGGTATGTATAATATGTATCCTTTATTGATGATTACTCTCGTAAGACTTGGGTTTATTTATTGAAGTCAATAGATGAAGTACTTGAAAATTTCAAGGAATTCAAAGCCTTGGTAGAAAACCTCTCTGAAAGGAAAATTAAGATACTCAGGTCAGACAATGGAGGAGATTACACTTCAAATGAATTTGGAATCTTTTGCAAAGATGTCGGGATTAAGAGGGAGCTTACCACTCCCTATAATACTCAAAAAAATGGTGTAGCAGAAAGAAATAATAGAATGATTATGGAAGCAGTAAAGACTATGATTCACGATCAAGATATTCCAATGCACTTATGGGATGAAGCAGCAAGAATAACAGTATATTTCCAAAACAAATTATCCCATAGTTCACTTGGATTCAAAACTCTCGAAGAAATGTTCACTAGAAAGAATCCATAAGTAAGCCATCTCAAAATATTTGGTTGTCCAGTATTTTTACACATTCCAAAAGAAAAGAGACCTAAGTTGGATCCTTTAGGAAAGAAGGGAATATTTGTTGGATATTGTGAGGTCTCTGAGGACTTTAGAATCTGCATACCAGGTTACCATCATATTGATATCAGCAGAGATGTAACCTTTGATGAATATGCAACACTAAAAAGATCAAAGAAATGCAATATTGAAGAAGTATATGAAGAAGAACCTGTAGCTCCCTGAGTTACAGAACCCATGAAGGAAGTTACAGTTACCCATGATGATGAGATTCTAGAATATCATGATATGATAGAATCTCAAGAATCTCCCTATATGATGTTCTCTCACAAGAGAAAGCCAGCTTGGGTAAGAGAAATTATTCAAGATGCAGAGAAGTATGGTGCCCCAGAAGGAACCATGAGACAAAGCAAGAAACCTAATCCATTCTCCAGCTATATGGTCTTGATGTGTGATCTCGTGGAAAAGGAACCTACTTGCTTTGAAGAAGTAGTTCAGAAGAAAGAATGGATGGACGTCGTGACAAAATAATACCAGTCCATTATAAATAATGATCTATGGGAAGTAGTTCCCAGACCAAAGAACAAAGATGTGGTATCTTCCATGTGGATATACAAAATAAAACATGCAGCAGATGGAAGTATTGAAAAACATAAGGAAAGATTTGTGGCTCATGGATTTTCTCAGAAGGAAGGTATTGACTATGAAGAAACATTTGCTCTTGTAGCCAGATACACTTCTATTAGAACCATCAAATCTCTTGCAGCCAAAATGAAGTGGAAGTTACACCAGATGGATGCGAAAACAACTTTCTTAAATGGTGTTATTGAAGAAGAAGTGTATATTGAACAACCACAAGGGTTTGAAGTTGAATATAGAAGGACTCATGTCTGCAAATTGAAGAAAGTTTTGTACGGGTTGAAGCAAGCTCCTAGAGCTCGGTATGAAAGAATTAATAGTTTCCTGATGAGGTTGGGCTTTACCAAGAGTAAAGTTGATTCTAACC
>ML803140.1:19133-32302 GCA_009831015.1 Picea engelmannii
GATCCTAAGGTTCTCTTACAAGAACACCTGAATTTTAGGATCTCCTCCAATATTAGAACATTTAACAAAACTTAAAAGCTGAAATGAAACAAACCTAAATCTAATAATTGTCTCAGATCTTATGGTTCTCTTACAAAAACACTTTCAAATAAGATCCTTCCAATATTAGAACATTTAACAAAACTTAAAAAGCTAAAATCAAACAAAAACATAAATTAAGTTATACCTAAAATAAGCAAATCAGCATGCAAGTGAGGCCATGGGGGCCCTCCATAACTCCACAAGCACACCACTTTAAAGGAGACTTAGATGTAGAAGAAAAATCGAAGTATGATTCTTTATTTCAAAGTCTCCATTACAAACCAACTCTAAGGTTACAACTCTAAGCTTCTAAGATTACATACTCTGAAATTCTAAGATTACAAAACTTCAGGATTTTAAATGGAGAAGATTGTACTCCTATTTATACAATGGGATGAGTAAAAAAATCATAATGATCATCCACTAATCTCTCTTTAGTTCCACACATCTCTCAACCATCTAGACACATAACCCTCTTTTGTCCTTGATCTTCTCCATGAGATCATGATCTCTTATCTTATCAAATTCGAATTTGATCATTCAAGGCCACATAAAGGTGTCTTGGAAGCTTCTTTTGTACCTACACATGTCAACAAACTCATTCTAATTGTTAGGTATAAGTATAAGCATATTATTTTCTAAAGTTTAACCACAAATCCACTTAAAAATGTTAAGAATTGATAAACTTTGGAAAAACATAGTTATAACCCAATGATGAGGTAAATGTAATGATGTGGAGGTGATATTAAGGTGATATGAAGGTGAAATGGAAGTAATTGTGAAGGTTTTAGTGAATTAATGGAGTGAGAATAGTAACTATTTTGAAACCCTACAGGATGGGAATGATAATCCTAGTCATACTAACAAAAGGAAAATCAGACACAACCGACATCCTCCAATTGAAGACACCTAATGAGATGGGAAAATAAGGTGTAAGTTCAATGGCGCTATGGGACAACAAGGTGAACATCAATAGAGATCCCCCTTAATGCTATTCGATTGGATTGAAGGATCAACCACACTAGATTAAAGACTTAAGCTTGGTGTGAGGATCACTAAATAAGGAAAAGGGCTTACTGAATATCTCCCTAACTTGGACAAGTATGGGGTTGTTTCGACTAGTCAAAGGACGGTTAAAATGAGGCAGCATACTTTCATCAAACTCTTAAAATTCAAATGACTCACTCTCCTCGGACCTTTAGTATATCTCTCTGAAATCCTTGTCACCTACCACTAGCTGCTTAAGAGGTGGTTGTTCCTCTATGATAGGTGCATGTCCTTGTTGTCATTGGGACCAACAAAGATACTGTTTAGAAACGGTGAATAAAATGTGTTATGACCAAAATAAAATTTAATCCTATTCTTGAAGTAGACTCAGGACCAAATAGCACACCCCTAACAAAATAGGAAATCAACAAGAGAAACCAATGAATCAAAAGGGAATTATGAAAACCAACCCTATTGGGGATCTCAAGTCCCAAATATATTGGCTATAGAAGCTGTGAGGAATATTTAGGACAACCCACACATAACAACCATGACTAGTGCAAGTAGACTTTATTAAGGTGATCACCCTCTAGGGGAACTGAAATGGGGATTGAACATATTTGGAGGTATTGCAGGGACTTCCCACCCTTAGTCACCTTTGTAGCTTTTTAGAAATGACCACTATGGTTTCCACCTCACAATTGATGATCGAGATAATAGTCGAAGGTTCGACCACATGTATGGGTAGGAAAACTAATCTCGAAGCCTCAATAAGCATTACTCTCAAGGAGGTGTGGCACTTCTGAGACCCTAATACATGAAATAGTCAAAGAAATCTAGCAAACAGGGAGATAGCTAGAGAGGGGATATCACTCTACTTGCCCCAATGCGACCTCGTGATTGAATCTTATGTTAGAGGAGCTTCCTGATACAAAAGTTGTGACAATGGATTTAAACACTCTTTAGTGACTTCTAGGGTTCATTTATGTGGCCTTGGAGAATTAACTCTCCAACCATACACCAAGGACCTAATCCTACCTATGTTAATTTGATACCAAGAAAAAAATGTTTGATTGATTTTAGATTACATATTTTTTTCTTATGTCTATTGATTAGGAAAGAGAATTAATGAAACTTTAATGATGTAATTGACTCCTTACAAATCTAAACAAGAGAAAACATGCATTCAAAATATGCAAATTTTTTCTTTGATGAACTCTAGCTAAGGAAGAGAAGAGAATATTTTCCTTTTCATTTTTCAAATTCAACAAAAGAACCTCAAAATCATGCAACAACCATGAAAGACAAGATAAAATAATGCATATGATATTTCAATGGAAGAACACACCAATGTAAATTCTTGCACAACCCAAAATCTTAACCCTAACAAGTTTTGTCTTTTGTTTCTTTATTGTTGTTTTGAAATGAAAACTTCTTTAATCTAAGAAATTGAAAAATTAAATTAAAAAATTCAAACACAAAGCAAAGGGATATGTGAAATTGGTAGTGATGACCCATGACACACTCCAATGTCTACATGGGATCAAAAACTAAAACTTAAAAAGAAATGTCTAGCAATGGAATACCTTTGGACACACACAAAGTGGATGCAAAAGGAAAACAAATAGACTACGAGATCTAAATAGATTTGTTGGGAAGATTTCCCAAATCAACACTCACTAGGAAGAAAACTTTCACAGATAAGCAACCCAACAAAAATACTCAAGAAACCTTAAAATTACTTCACACTCAAAACATCAGAGAAGAGCCTCAAATAGAGGGTAGATCTAAGCTATCAGACCACACACATGCTTCTAAGACCAAACACAATCCATATTTGACCAAGAAAACTTAGAAAAATATGAAAAAAGTGAGTTACAAGCGTAGTTTCATCCCATGAAGCATGCATCTAGAGATCGTATGCAGGCGGTCACGTCCCAACAAGTATGTATCCCACAATTGGTCACTCTGGTATGAACTATCCAGTTGTGAACGTCTCCCAAATTTTGAGAAAAAATCCCATATCTAACCTTAATCTAATAGATCTTCAAGATATTCTCTCTGAGGGAGTGACAAGTAATATTTAAACTGCAAAAAACTTTCATAAGTCTGAAAAAGAAAGGGGAAATTTGGCGTATAGAAGAATCAAAGATTCCTCCACAACATAGTCACTATTTTTCTTATGGACAAATATCGCCCACATATAGGTGAGACCTCCCTTGGAACTGCCCTTGGTCCAAGACAAACAATGGGGATATACTTTTATATAATTTTCCCTAGATCTACAATATTTTTCTTAGTTATGCTATGGCAATTCGAGAGAAATCCATAACTTACCAATGAAGATCTTCCTCGTGTGTTTGTGGCTAGTGTAGTCTTGGAGATCCTGCTCTAGCTCCTTCTACCTCCTACTTGCATATAAATAGAGAAAATAAACCTCTCTTAAACCTTTTCAAGCATCAAGGAAACCAAATACAAACTAGATCTAGCCTAATCTACTCAAGGAAAGATTAGATCTAACTCAAGAAATTTTTAAAAATTGAATACACAATCATGAGAAGGGGAAAACCATATTGATCTATATATTATTCAATGAGAGAAATTCATCAATCACATAACCACACCTTGATTCATGAAAGAGATGTCCCTTTGGCCCTTTTTCTTTCTCCTCCTCAACCCTCACTCAAGCAAGGAAAACCTGATTTGAAGGTTGAACTATATGGAAAGATCCTTTCAAAATATAGCAACATGTACCTATGAATGATTCTTCCTCCCCTTGACCATGGAAACACCCTCCTTATATATATTGGTGAAGGATGTTAGGAGAGGCTTCTAGATCTCTAGAACTTAGTGAACTTGATTCGATTGAGAGTTCCCAAGCTCTTGCCTCGAGATGACTAGCTCATCTAACATTGATCTCCTTGAAATTAACCAATTCTAGAAGGATATAGAGGTGATCATGGGCTAGCAGTAATGTAGCTAGCGATCAGTCACTGGATGTAAATTTGTTCAACAACGACTGATCACACCCTATCAGTGGGTTTAGTAGCAACCACCCTAAAAAATCATTGAAATCAAGGCAGAAGAGTGTGTCTCAGCATAGCATCATCAATATGTCCTTCATGAGATCCAGGATTGGCAAATAAGGATGTAATAATAACATGAAGGAGTAGACAAAGAAAGAAAATTTGGTGGTGTACAGATCTAGGATTGACTCAAATGCATCATTAATTGGGTGCATTGTAAAGGTTATAATTGTATTCAAACCAAATAGAGATATTATAAATTTCACACATTGATTTCCTAGGAAGGAATACCCTCTAAAAGAGATTTGGGATGAACTAAAGTTGATGGTCAATAACTCTAATTTTTCTTAATTGGTAGTTCCTATTTTTTCTCCTGAGAATACTTCTATATATTCTTTACATTTTCTTAGATTTTGTTGGTATATGTATTGTGATAATTGTGGTTAATTTATGATTGATTTTATAGTTTGATTTTTACTAGGCATTGTGAGGGTAATGCCCAACTCTAATGAAGTAATGATGAAGATAATATGGCCTTAGTGAAGTAGGTGGTACACTCAATAGGGTTAAGAGTGTCATCAATTGAGAGGAGCTATGTCTTAAGGATGTTTGTGTACCTTACATGCAATTGGTGGTCAATGTATATGGTGGTAGATTGGTGGGGTCGATTGATTATATGGAGAGTTAGGGGTGAACCAAGAGAGACTCAATATGAAAACATGGTATGAAAGAGGAGTGGTAGTGATTGAGACTTGGAAATCCTAAATATCTAATAGCTTGGATCTACTAGTAAAGACATGCCACTACATTTGTGTGCAATGTTTAACATTAGACCAATGTTGATGATGTTTGTCTCAAATTTGTATTAATTTTTAGGATTTTGGTATACATTCATTGGTATACTAATGATCTAAGAAATATGTTTATAGGGTGTCAAACCGATGTGTTGTACAAGTCGAGTGTTGATGGTATAGCCTAGTTTTAACCCCTCGATTATGAAAGTATATGTAGTGACAAATAGGATATAATCCTAGAGATATATGGTATAAGTAAAATATTACCATTGGATCATAAATATGTACATTTAAAATATAATATAACTATCACTAATGCCTACAAATGAAGAAGGAAAAAAAATGGGCTATCAATCCACAAGAGGGGAAGAAAGGGTGCTTATGGGGATAAGGGGAAAAGTAACAATATTTTATTGTTTCCCACCCTTAACCCTAAGTTCCTTAACATTTTTCTATGCTTATTAAATGTTCACCAACTTTGAGATTAGTTGTTCCAAAGGGGATATATGTGGTCTTTTTATGAAGGAATGTGGTATCTTATTAGAATGCAATATATTGATTATTATTTTAGACATGCATGTTCTTCTCCATTCATTATTCACTTGATTTACTCTTCTCCATTATTATGATACAAAGCATTGTTTCCATGAAAGTGTTCAAACCATAAAAGGGGTTATGCATAATTGTTGAGGTAAAGGAAAAACATAGTTACAACTAGATATCCCTAGTTCCCAACATTAGAGATTCTTTAGCTAGTCTGCATAAAATCACCAAAAGAAAGGGGGATAGCCTAAGGGAATATTTAGAAAATAAGGATATTCCATTCCTTGTGTTGTGTATGTTGAGGGGGAAGGGATGTTGTTTGAGTGGGGTTATTGTGACTAGGGAAGGACTAAAATGTTAGTTCCTTATCTATGAAATCTAGAAATTAGGTTGAGTGTGAGATATTGGAGCCATGCCACAAGTAACCCACCCTTGTGAATTCATATACCTATCTTGGGATTATCCTATGTGATAGTATGTATATTCTTAGGTGGAACATTCTTTGATTTTGTGAAGAAAATTCTCAAAAGGATAAGAATAGTGTTGTTGTTTATGAATGCCCAAAATTTATTGCATTTATTTTTTAAAATATTTTTCTCATTAAGTTTGATGAAGCTCTATAAGTTTGTGATCCTAATTTGGTGTTTGTTCCATATTTGGCCCGCAAGCCATCTTCTATTCCCAAATTTTCTATTAATGATCCTACTCTAGTTTCTTCTTTAGATCATGAAAACAAGGATCAAAACCCACCTCTAGCTACTCACCCTCCTCCAATTGGGTCCATTGAACATGAAACTGCAATAGCACCACCACTTCCCATATGGTTCTATACAACACGAGAACCAACTAGTGATCTTGTTGATGATCCTATAGATCAACATTGTACACTTCCACAACTCTAGTGAGTCAACTCTTTTGTTCGAAGTTTCAAAGATTCATGGTCTAGAAACATTTTCAAAAGCTTCTATTCATATACATTAGGGAACAACAATGAATTAAGAATATTGTTCCTTAATGGTGAATCATACTTGGGATCTTGTACCTCTTCTGAAAGGAATAAAAATTGTCAGATGTAAATTCGTGTATAAAACTAAGTACACAGCAAATGGAAGTATCACAAGACATAAGGCTTGGTTAATTACTAAAGGATTTTATCAATTTGAAGGGATTTAATATAATTAAACTTCTACCCCCATAGCCAAAATGAATTCCATCTACCTTGTTCTAACCCTAGTCACCTCACATAAATGGGATGCCCATTAGATGGATTTTAAATTTTCCTAATTACATGGGGATTTCTAAGAAGAAATTTACATGGAACAATCCCCGAACTATCTTCAGACTGACTCCAACCCTATTTTCCACCTTAATAAATCTCTCCATGTTCTTAAGCAAGCTCCTCAATATTGGCATCCTAAAATGGATATATTTATCCTTGACATCAACTTTTATAGATGTCTTTCTAACCCCAATTTCTATACCAAGAAAGTAGGTAACCATCTCATAATACTTGTTCTTTACGTTGATGACCATATTCTCACTAGCAATGACCAATCCTTTCTTGAGTATAGTATTATAGCCAAGGTGAACCTAGGGAAGGGTCTACCAACCATTATCATAGTATTCTCATCAAGGGGGATCTTGGGTAAGGTTAAGCTAACCCTTTTCTTATACTTTCAATTAATCACTCATATGTCCATACTAAATAATTCACAAATCTTATATATATTTCATTTTAAGTGGTCATTTATAACTATGTATTTTTATGTATCCTTGTACTCATCATCAATAGTTGGTGGGGTTCTTCTATGCTTTTATTCATCATCAACAACAACTTTTTGAATTTGAAGTAGCCTAATCCATCATGTGCATAGAGTTCCCCTCGTGATGTTCATTATGAGAATTAGGGTTTCTTAAAAAGCAATTATCCCACATCCCTATCACACATCTAGAATATAAATTTATTTTCATTATTACCTGTATAAATTTCTACAGGTTTATTCAATTTAATGATAAAATGTTATGAAAGTGTCTTGTAAAATTTGCACAAAAATATGGAATAGCACAATAACTTAGAGAGTTTATGTGAATTTATGATATTTACATTAGTTAATGTTCATTTATGTTTATCTATATACTCTTATTGTAGAATATAGTTGATCTATATTGACTTTAATTAAATTGTGTATACTTTAATTGAATTCTTATGGTTTTTCACTATATCTTTTTCACTGTATATTAGCAAAAAATGTCTTTTGGAATGTTAGGTTTTTAACATTTCGTAAACTTGATTTTCAATGAATTAAAATTTATTGAAGAGATATGATTCTAAAGTAAAAATAACTTGCATAACAATAGAATCAATTGTTGTTGTGTATTTGTAAATGTCACTAACTTTTTTAATATAGATATTCAATTTCCACATGCATCAAGAGATGTAGATACATTGTCGGAAGAAAATGGTGTTTTTATTCAATGGGATGAATCATATATTTTTAACCACATTGAATTCTCTCTACGACTTGCTAAGTTGAAGGAGGTATTTGGTATCAATTTTAATAGTGGAGATAAAAATATTCTACATAAATATAGGTTTTATTTTCTTCTTACAAAAATGATATTGTTACATAGATGTTTCGATCATAGATATTACATTATCATAGGTATTGTGGAAAATGTAGATGGAAATGATTCTATTGAAGGGAAGCTTTTGGTATGTTTCTCATTTGATGCATTGGTGAACGATCTAATGTTTCTTTATGAAAGTTTACTCAATACTGTTATAGCTTTGTAGACTTGTATTGGTGGATTTCATGTAGGTTCATTCTTAAATGTTGAAATAATTAAGTAATTTGAAGGTTCAACGATACGAATCAACAAAAATGGTAACAATGAGTTTGTGGGATAATAGGTGAATCTATTCCATCAATGTTCTTCACGACCAAATTATAAATCCAGGGGAATAATTTCAAATTTTTTGGAAGGAGAGATGGTGCATTTAACACCACTAGATGGTAATGAATTTGGAGTCTAAAATGTCTTTGTCCACTATGAAAAATGTGGCTTATCCTAAGGTTCTCACCAAATATGGCCTACAGACTACTTGCTTGACCTTAGTGTTGCCCCTTTGAATGTGATATTAAAAATAATGCAAAGAAACCTAGTGTTAAATTTTGAAAAGTATTCAAAGCATTCCCTTTGAAAATGGTGCATCCACCTATGGATAATGTAGACAATGCTAATATAAAAATTATGAAAAAATTCCATACAATATCATAAAACACAAATTAGGAGTTCATATTCTAAAAGGAAGATGGGCACAATATCTATATCAACATTTGATGAAAGTGCATTCTATGCACAATTGGGCACTACATTTTCTTGTTAAAAATATATATTTCTAAAATTCCACTTTATTCGATGGATTAGGGTAATAATAAGGAGTGCCTCATGAATGAAAAATCAAAATATATGTTGTATTCAATTATATAACATGAGATACCTTTATTGCCAAAAAAATGAGAAGAATAATAGAACTCTTTTTTTAATGAATTTCGACATGGTAGATGTCTGTCAAAATGCATTGTTTAAATGTTATGGAATAAAAAAAATCACTTTCTACTATTATAAGAATATGTTTATAAATGCCAAAAAAATGAGAAGAATAATAGAACTCTACTTTTAATGAATTTCGACATGGTAGATGTCTGTCAAAATGCATTGTTTAAATGTTATGGAATAAAAAAAATCACTTTCTACTATTATAAGAATATGTTTATAAATGGTGATTTGAAGACCATGAATGGAAATATTTAATTACAAAAATCTAGATCGAATATTATTGCAATAGTAGCCATTATTAATAGTATTGTGGAGCAAAATTCAGATAAGGCTCTACATCTAACATGTTCAATTAGTCAAGATGAAAAAATGGCGCCTCTCAAATTATTTAGATCTAATATGTCTTAGGGTTTTCTTCATGAGATGGATAATTAGGACATCCAATGGATTGGTCTTTCTTCAATGTCGCAATCTAGTTTCAATAAACTAATAAGAAATCAATTTTTAGATGTTACAATAATGACAAACAACTTCTTTGCAAGGTGTAATTATTGTATTTCAATCATGAATAAACTTAGGGTTCCCACTAATCCAATCAAATTAGAATGGTTGTAAGAAGTTTAGACAACCCATAATCACAATATTACAAGTTTCCACCATATGTATTATGCCCGCATATTATCTTTAGACAAGAGTTGAAGTACTTAAGAATTATGAAAAATAAGATGGATAATTCAAATACTTCTATACCAAGGTTTGGTAAGAAGGAAAAGGATATTATAAATGTCACAAATCTTCCCATTTCTTTGACTAGTATGCTTACACATGGACACAAGACATGGGGCTTTGGTCACTTCATTATTTTATTTTTGGAGATGGATTCAAGCTTCATTGTGAATTCATTGACTGGATGTCTAAAGAATCTTGAAGAACCAATGGTGGATTAGTATGAGGATTTTTTTAACAAAAGGGAAACATCAAACCACCCATTATATGAAGCTCTATTACAATATGAGTCTTTTGAACAATATTTGATCTAGAGGCAAGATGATATGCAAACACATGAGATAAGTGTTGACAATACAGACTTTTGTAGGTTAAATAAATAATTTCCACCAATATTCTTGCTACAAATGGATAATTGTGTGAGAAATAAGAAAATTTGATATATTTTGAAATTTTATCCCTTTTAACATCAAGAAGGGTGTTTGATATTTTGTAAGTTGGAATCCCCCTACATGACATAGATGGAACTTATGGGAGGTTATTGGATAAATTAATGTGAAAAGATGTATTTATGTTTCCAAGGATGAGGAAAAATTATAGGACATGTGAGGATTAGAATTCCTATGCCCCATATTTAATTGATAATTTTTTTGACTTCAAAGAGCTTTGTGGAACCAAACCTTTTGGATGGTAACTCAAAGATCACTGGTAATAAAGAATCCCAGTTCTTCAAAATTTATCTCATTGATGATAAGCTAGTTATGCAGTGTAAAGCCTCATTTTAGGATGAAAAGTGGTCACCTATTATTAATATGTGACATTCTTTCTTTGATGACAGTGAAAACTTACCAATGGGGCAACCTCAATTGTTAAATCTATAGGTAATGAGGCCTTTTGATATGGATGAAATAAAAAGGTATTAGAAACATATATTTCATTATAGTAGAAAGATATTTATAAGGGAGGGGAAAATTATTGGTATCATAAGATAATTTATTGAGATACTATATATCAAGCTCTAGACGTTTCCTTTCATAACATTGAGCACTCAATAACTAATTTTTGGCCATCCGCGATGCAAGAAATAAGAATCTATGCCTTCTATAAAGTCCTCACATGAAGTTATGCAAATGTAATTGAGGGAAAATGTCCCCACAATTGAGGATTTCTATGTTGGAACTCTATGTAATGATCCTAGAGATTCATTATTTCCAAAGGATCATGTTGTAGAGGGACAAATGCTCAAAGTACAATCACAAGAGAAAGATTGTGTGATATGAATGGGTACGGTAAAGGGAAAATTTTAGCGAGATCTATATGCTACTATTGAGTCTTACAAAGTAGAGGTTCAATGGTGGACGCCAACTAGAACACCAAAATTGAACAAAGAATTATATAAAAATTGTTTAAATAAAATACAATGATGAATTGTTGGTTCAGAAGAAAATATGTTCATCGATATTAATAACATCATATGGGAATGGTCACCAAGGTTGGGATGAACGAAATATAGAATTCAAATAATTAAGAAGGGGCTTGGAGCAATTAAGGCACAACAAGAACATATGCAGCATAATGTTGACAACGAAAGTGGTACTAATAAAATAGACTTTATTTAAGTGATGTTGCCTTAAATATTCATTAAAAAGTACAACTCAATAATACAATGATTGTTGTCATTTTATTTTAATTTATTGCACTCATTATATATATATGTGTGTGTGTGTGTGTGTCATAGTGATATTATACATGCATATACAAAAATAATATGTTGACAACTATACATTAATATTGGATTTAGATACTATAAAAACATTAAGAAAACAATTAAAATATTGAAATCTAAAAACACATTCTAGAAATAGATCTCAACACTTTTGGAATCAAAATTCACACATTTTTTGCATTAAAAATCATACTTTTGGAATAAAAAGTCATATTTTTGGAATTGAAAATATCACTTTTTGTGTTCAAGATTATTCAAAAATTACACTTTTGGATTTGAAAATCATGTTTTCAAAAACCAATATTGTCTCTTTCATAACCCGATTATACAATTTAGAATGACTAATATTGACACTTTCAAAATTGAATTTTATATCTTTTTAGTATAGCTTATATATATATATATATATATATATATATATATATATGTGTGTGTGTGTGTGTGTGTGTGTGTGTGTGTGTATGTATGTATACACCAATTTCTATGAGGAAAATTATCTTTCAAGTTGGAAAGAACAAGTTGCACAATCTATTTTTTTGCATGAGGAGTTTGAGTTAATGTATGTGTATTATAAACGTAGTGTGGAACAAAATATTCATCCACCAAGTATTGGAAAGAATATCGACAACTATTAAATATGAGTTTCCTAAAGCGGTTGGATCCATTAGTGAGGAATGAAGAGTTTTTCACTAGTGACTAACGTTCAATTCATATGAGGATATCTAGTTCTTGAGGTTTCCATGGGGGAAGTTAGAGGTAGTGGTTAAAAGTGCAATGCTTTTATTACACTCCATGTGCATGCATAAATGGATCATATCCCACCCTCTTTTCGTTCTTAAGATTGGACATTGATCGTTATGATTACAACTATAATTTGGCCAATTGGGTCTAGCACAAATCGTTGAAAAGAAGAATTGTTATCTTTCCCACATAGATTTAAATCATGCTTATGACATGTTTAATATTCATGGGCATAGTGTTGTTTAAGGACCTTTATGATCTCCTTGATTGGGTACTTGGGTTCAATTCCTTCTTATGACATGTTCTCTCTTAGTGAGCTTATTGTCGTTTAAGGCTTTTCATGAGCCATACAAGATATCTAACCCTTGGAATATCTCACCCTTGATTATAAGTTAGAGACTCTTAGACTCTCTAAGTCTTGATTATGATTTGGAGGGTTAGGGGCATAGTTACATACTTTTAGTCAGTTGTCTCTAGCTTAGATGTTTGAGAGAAATTATTTTTATCTTCTCCACCTTGGTTCAAATCCTACTTGTGACATTTTTTTCTCTTCATAAACCATGTAAAGATAAATATGATAAAATAAAATCTATGAATAATATTTACAAAGTATGTGAAAATAGATAAAAGTGGAAATAAAAGTGGTATAAACATAACTACAATAAGACATGTATTAATAAATGGAAATACTGAGTACATTGAAAGGAGAAAATAAGTAGAACATGATAAAAATATCTGATGAAGATGACAAAACAACTTCATGAAAATACCGAATTCAAAACAGTAAAGAGACGATGAATTGAAGGAAACACAACTCGAGGATGGAAGAAATGAGTACAATGAATAAAAAAATTAACCATTGATCAAAACAAGAACTACTACTAAGTAGACAAAAGGTTATCAACATCTCTAATTTAGGAGGACACACAACTCGAGGATGCAAGAAATGAGTAATGAGTACAATGAATAAAAAACTTAACCATT
>ML803140.1:123105-158863 GCA_009831015.1 Picea engelmannii
CTGAACTCCTTCTCGTCTTGAGAAAGTCCTCCTGTAGATGCCATTTTCCTCCTTGAGATGTGCTCTTCCCTGGCTAACATGCAAAACTCAAATCCAAACGTCAACTAGCTCTGATACCACTTGATCCATCAGGATTTTTCGAAATGACTTATGGTTGAGTTTTTTAATTGCATGCATTAATTGACCATTGGGAAACTTAACGAAAGAACGAGAAAAATAAAATGAATTATGCATCCATTAACATATTTGCAGAACTGAAAACCAATGAGAAACAACAATCCATAATACACAGGTTGATAACGGAGTTCGGCACAACTTTGCCTACGTCTCCGGGCCTTTTTGTTGTAGGGGAGGCTTCTTTATTTCTGTTTGAAAGCTCAATGGTACATCTTTACAATACCGAATGGCTTCTAGACTGATTTGGTCATGTTCGCCCAGATCTCTAGAATCTTGCACAAAAGACGGCACTTGAAACGGATGTCCGAAGCTCTCAGAAATCATCCGACAACATCTCCTCCTCAACAGCTTCCCTGCCTCAAACTGGCTTTGACTTGGTTTTGCCTCAGCATCTCTGCTCTCAAAAACCATCAAAAAGCTGTCCAAAAGCTAACCCCATGGCCTCAAAATGGCCTTGGTTAAATAGTGGGAAAGTTGGTTGCTCATCCCCAACTTCCTCCCAAAAATTAGGCTCTAAAAAAGCCCAATAACTCCCAATTACATTAAAAATGGGCTAATTACATTTAAATTAACCAAAAAGTTGGTTATAAACCCACTTTATAACTATATGGTAGTTAAATCGGTTTAAGCCCCTTTTTCCTGGGCGCGCGCCCCCCTTGGACGGTCACATGCATACCATGTGGCCACGCGCTAGCCCAAAGGGCTAAGCGCGGGCCACCCCTCTCGCTCCAGCACCCGGTCACATTTTTATGTGGTGCAAAACCATGCCATATGGCCACAGGGCTAATAGTATAACCCCCCGCCTAGCACCCTCATCGAAAAACTCCTAGTTATGTGGAACGGTCATATGACCGCTGGCAGCAAATACCCGTGCTCCGTTCAAACACCGCCATGGTCACATATAATACATGGAACTGGGGGTCGGGGCTAAGCCCCGGCCCGACCCCCCCGCGCAATACACAATACATTTATTTTAAATACATTATAACACATATTCAAAACAAGAATCAATGCGTGCTATATTGGTCGGGTGACATTTATAAAGGCATTGTAGTGGGGAGGTCCGGGGTTCGAATCCCCCGGGTCCCAATAACTTTTGACATAGCCCTCATTGGATAAACCCGGGGTGCCACGTGGCAGCCTGTGATTGGGCCACGTGGCACCCTCACATCCAATCGATGCGTGCCACGTGTCGACCGATGATTCGTTCACATCATCCAACCATAAGATGCCACATGTCCATCGCTGATTCGCTCACGTCACCTACCACGTCAGTGCGCCATACGTCCTAGTCATCCATGCCATGTCACCTGCCATACGATGCTGATGTCATCTCGTGCCACATGTCACCCTTCCAATGGTGACACATGTCACTTTAGGATTGGTCCGACTGCGTGCCAAAAATGCCAAATCATCCTGACACGTGTCACTCCCTGGAGCTGCCACGTGTCTTGTACGGAACCTACCACGTGTCATCATACGGACCTGCCACGTGCCATCTCCTGGTTCTGCCACGTGTCCTATACGGACTATACGGATAGGTACAGTCAGCATCCAAAATTTTCCCTGTTTGGCTTGGCAGAAAAAATGTGATATCTTCTCCATACGGACTCCATTTGACAAAAAAATTATACCACCGGAATCAGGAAGACGAGACGGACGCAATGGTGTTGGTTTCGTCGAATTATGAGCACTTTCATTTTTGAGCATTTTTCATGCCCTGACAGGCTTCTGAATCCGATTTCGGATCAAATGTTTACCCAATCCTGAGATCTTGTCTCTTCGGCACCACCTTATAAACCAGAAGGCATTGAATCCTCCCATTCCACACCCTTTCAATCCAACCACTTTCAACGTGAATTGTGTCTTCCTAGAGTCGAGGTGAAAAATTCTATGGCTCGGATCCCACAAGATGGGTCACTCAAATGGAACATTATTTGTCTTTGCATAGCATCAATGATGAATTGGAAAAACTTCGTTATGGTGTCCTCTATCTAGATCTTGAATGTTAGAAATGGTGGAAATGATGTAAAACTTCATGCTAAGGGTATGTTGCTTGGACATAGTTTGTGGCTGAACTTTATGACTACTTTGACACTGACACACACCATTTGGGCCATTTGACCAAGTTAAAACATTACGACATAGTGGAAGAATTTACTTCCACTTTTGAGTACTTAACTTTCATAATGGAGGACATCCCAGATCTTTCTTCAAGGAAGTATTTATCGTTGGCGTAAAGGATGAAATTCAAGAATAGGTCCTAATGTCTCTCCCTCAAACTTGGTTGGAAGATGCTAAACATACCAAAGAATCACAATAGGTCATGTCTTCCCAAAACATAAAACCTTCTTTTATTCCTCACTTTACTCCATGTCTTCCTAGTCAAGGCCCACACTTGCCCCACATGATGGTGGTCATATTTCACATGGTCATGTGAATCTACACAAACATATAGATGTTTTGTTTGTTATCCTCAACAAAAAAATGTGAAATCCAGATGAAATATCTATTTATGTTTTATTGAATTTTCTCGTCGGAGAAACTCACCAAATTGGTCATCATCTTCCAAATTTGCAATGTAACCCTATCTGGTCACTTGGGTACCCAAAAAAATGGAACTTCCACTCTTCACAAATTGACATGGCTCCTTCTCTCCAATGGTATTATATCTTTAAAGACGACTCCTCTTCGATCAAGAATGGCCTCCTAATACCCACATCCTACTAGCCCTCACACTATGAAACTTCTCTGATCAAGTTCTAGACATGTTGGGAATCACTGACACTCATGGTGGCCTTCCTCAACTGATTGACACACCTCCTTTGTGCCACAATTTTTTCCACTGCACGATCTACGATATTAGTGAACCCAAATGGTCCTAAAACACTTCTATTGACAACTCCTCCACCATTGTTATAGATCTCATAAAATTATGGGAAAACCACATAATAAGCCATAGGTTCTGATACCAATTTTTAGGAATAAGAAAATCCTACAAGATAAATAATAAAGACAGTAACAATCATTCACACATCATTGACACACGATTTACCCTATAAAACTCTTACAAGAAAAACTAGCCAAAGATATATTTATTCCCTTGACCGAATTCATACAAGCCCGCTAAGTGAGTCTTCACCCCTCACCTCTAGGCCCATTACAATGGAGTATCCTAAGAATTTTTAAAGGCTTCATTACATGGAATCCATGGGCACAATACCATGTGTTACCAAAACCATGGACTTGAATACCATCACTAGTGACCTAAAACATAAATAACTCCATGACTATTTCATCGAGTCAAGTTTAACCCAACACATGATACATTCTCACTTTAATTAATGATCGTACTCAAGGCATATGGGTTTACATAATAAAACAAAAAATTGATGTTTTGAATCTCTTTGTTTGTTTCAAAGCATTGGTTGCAAAAAAGTTAGGACATATAATCAAGAGAATTTGCATTAATAATGGTATAGAAGATTTTAATAAAAAATTGATTCAATTTTACTCTACAAATGACATTCAAATGCAACATATTGTTCCCTACACTCCACAACATAATGGAGTAGTTGAGTGAAACAATATATAACATAAAGAAATGGCTAATTATATGGATCATTAAAAGAACTTAGCATCACAATTTTTTGAGAAGTAATAAATTATGCTAATAATATTTTGAATTGTACTGCTAAAAGAACTGTAACGAATGTAACTCGAGAAGAATCTTTCCTTAAGATCAAGCATGATGTAAGCCATTTTAAAGTGTTTGGTTGTGAAGCATGGGTTCATATTCCTAATTAAAAGCATAAAGAAATTGAACCTAAAAGTGATAAAATGTATTTTTTTTTTTTGGCTATGTTGAAGATGTTAAATCCTATCAATTATTTTTTCCTCACACTTCAAATGTTATCTTTCAGAGAGATATTCAACTTCATGAACTCTTCTTGGCCTGCATGCCTATATATTATTATTTTCCACTTATCTCCTCTTCTTCTGCTACTTCTCTAGGACTTGTATTTGTTTTTAGTTATTCTTCTTCTTCCTCAAATGATGAACATGAACTATAGCCTTTATATCCTCATCTTATTGTTCATTCTATATATCTTCCACCTATAGCTCCTCCACTTTCAAAATGAGTCCATAAAACAATGAAAGTTATTGGTACTGTAGTTGGTGATCCAATCTATCCCCGTAGGACTTGAATATAGTTATGTATAGTTGATTCAACTCTTATGGACCAACACATTGAAATAAAATGTCCTCAAACTTATAAAGAAAAAAGTGGTCTACTTGTATGGGAAGAAGCTATGCAAGAAGAGATGAACTCCTTATTGAAAAATAACACTTGAGATCTTGTTCCTTTTCTTCAAGGTTGCAAGATTGTTCAGTGCATGTGGGTCCACATAAACAAGTTTGCAATTGATGGAAGCATGTATAAGCTTGTATCCTTCCTTTTTATCAAAGGTTTCTCATAGGTCGATAGTATTGATTACTCAAAAAACATTTCCCTTGTTACAAAGATGGATTTGATTTGTCTTGTTATTTCAATTGATACATCTCAAGGCTGAGAAGTATGTCAAATAGATGTTAAAATAACATTTCTATATGGGACAACCTATAGGTTTTTCTTTGGGTGACTCCTCCTTTGTTTTCCACCTTAAGAAGTCAATATATGGTCCAAATTAATATCCCTGAGCTTGGTAGGACACAATGGATTGTTTCCTTCTTGGTTTTGACATATCTAGGCATCAATATAATGCCATTGACTACATTAAACATGTAAATGGTAAAATTCTTGTCCTTGTTCTCCATCTGGATGACATACTTATTACTGGGATTAATCACTATCAAATTGACCATGTGAAGTCTAGTCTTATGTGCTAGTTTTATATGTCTAACTTTGACATACTTCATTATTTGCTTGGCCTTAAAATCTAGCAATATAACAAGGGAATGTTTTTCTCTCTACCTAATCATTCTCTTAAGCTTCGTCATCAGTTTCACATGTGATACTGAAAGCATACCCATACACCTTATCAGTAAGGTGTCAAACCTTTTTCCAAGTGTTCAACTCTTTAGGTTGATCGAATTTTGTATAGACATCTGGTAGGAAGTCTTTTATACTTGACCCATACTCAACTAGACTTCTTGTTTTCTATTGGTTTAGTCTCCCACCTTATGAAATATCCTTATGAGAGTCCTTGGAAGGAAGGAAATAATATCCTTCACTACATCAAGGGTACTTATTAGTTTGGAATAGAGGATACTAAAAGGGTAGCATCTTCTTGACTAGGATTTACAAATTCAAATTGGGTAGGTGATTTTCATGATCAAAAGTATACTTGTAGTTACACTTTCAACCTTAGTTTGGGTCTTGTCACTTGGTATGGAAAAATTTGACACGAAATTTCTCTTTATTCTACAGAGATAGAGCGCAAAGGAACTATCAATGTTGGTCGAGAAGTTTTTTGGATTCGATAATCACTCATGGAGTTTCATTTTTCTTAGGATCAGCCTAAAACTCTTTTGGTGTGATAGTCATAGTGCCATCCACATTAATCACAATACAATTGAGCACTAATATACTAAACACATTAAGGTCTATCTGCACTACATACAACAACTCCTTTATGATCAAGTTCTTGACTTACATTTTTTCCATTTAGAGGATTAGATCATAGATATTTCCACACCAAGTTACTCATTAAAGCTAAGTTCCTTCATTTTTTATTCTTGCTAGGAGTGAAGGAAATTGTCTTTACAAGGAGACAACATGTAAATCCTTCTTCCTTTCCCTCAACTCCAAGTTAATCTTATGAAAGGATCTTGGTGGATATTTGTGTCAACATTATTTAATTAATTGTGCACATGAAAATAAATCAATTGTGTATATTAAATAATATTGTAATTATCCATTTCACGGATATCTACCATGTTTAAATAAACTTAACTTGGAGAATCTTTTAGTTATTAGCATAACGAACTAAAAATAAAAGAGTAGATTGCATAGAAACATATGCTTTGTAAATAAAAGAAAGGGGTCTTGATTATATATGAAGAAGATTATAACTAAAAATAAAAGAGTAGATTGCATGCAAGCATAAGGAATTGGGTCCACATTATATATGAAGAAGAGAGTTGAGAAGAAATAAATAAGCACCGCCCATAAATCCGTGGATGTTTTTCTTTTGATGGTTTTACAATATATATATATATATTGTTTCAATTTTTCGGTTTGTTATTCTTCTATGATATTGTGATCATGTGTACTTTATAACAAAGGGTGCATCATATAAATGTAAAATCTATAGCCTAAAAAAGGTTAATCCCTAGAGTCTTAGGTTAGGTGTGATAGGATGTGACTCTATTAGATTGTTGGATTTATGAAGCATGTTCCACCTTGATGATTAGGTTTTTTAGCCAAAGATCCAATGCATCGTTGGTTGTTATAAACATGTATATGGTTTGGGTTGAAGTTAATGGAATGCAATGAATGATAGATTAAGTAATGTTATGCCTTCTTTAAGTTAACAATTTCACTTAATCTTACATTGTCACAATGTACCGTGGGTGAGACCTAATCTTACATTGTCACAATGTACCGTGGGTGAGACCTTCCTTGTCACAAGGAATTGAAATTGATATGTTAGTGCTAAAATACAACTTATTTGTTGGACACTTTCATGAATCTTCGTATAGATATTTTTTTTTGTCAATAGTTCCGTTATTTTTTTAGTTTTGTTACATCTTCCATCCATTTCCAATCACCAATTTGACTTCATTTTTGTAACTCTTACTTTCCAACTGTTAAGCACCAATTGTTTGGAGGGTATATTTGAGATCTATCATCTATTACATGGTATATTTTTCTATTGGATTTAGTTGCTTATATCATCTTTGTAACTCCACTTATTTTCTTTCGATAAAATTTAACTCTCTATTGTTGTTGATTGAACATTGTAGTGGAATATTCATTGAAGATATTGGAAATCAAATCCTTTTATGGTGGAATCTTTTGTTTACGTGYGTGGAACTTAGTCTCTGATTTATTTCACTAGTTTAAGGTTGGAAATTTATGTGTCATTTGAATTAGTGATATTTGACACATTTACCTCACTGGTTTTCCTTCTTTATTRATTCCATTTCCCAATACAAGGCACCATATTGATATGATCAATGATTACATTGAAAATTCATCCTTACTTAGTGATTTACTTAGTGACTGRAAGTGAAATTCTACCACTTTTGAGGTGACAAAACTCATCTTTCGTTTTTTACTATAGAAATATGGGAGACTATTGCAAATCTATAGTTTTGGCCTAATTTGGAAAAACAAAACATAAATATGAAATTTGACTTTGTTGATTTTAAGGTATTAGTCGCATATTTGAAGTTTTCAACTTGAAATTATATTGTGAGTTTGAACAAATTTACCATAAGTACTTAAGGTTAAGTTTCAAATTATTCAAGGAGGGCTTCATTGGGAAGATATGAAATTACTTGAAAGTGAGAGGGAGTGTGATTGGTTACTGTAATTGGCTCAAAATTCATCTTTATAGGGATGGATAATAAGTTTTAACGTTAAGCTTCGAATTATTCAAGAAGGGCCTCCTTAGGCAGATATGCACTTACTTAAAAGTGAGAGGGAGTGTAATTGGTTATTGTAATTGGATCAAAATTCATCTTTATAGAGAAGGATTATATATATATATATATATAGAGAGAGAGAGAGAGAGAGAGAGAGAGAGAGAGAGAGAGAGAGGTCTCTTTATTTGTAATTTATATTTCATGTAAAATATTGTCTTCTTTGCTTATGCTCCTTCTTTTAGGGGGGGTGGGGTGTTGGCAAGAAGTTAAAAAGAAGAAGGGGAAGAAATGACGGATTAAGGATTACTTTTTAAAGGGCCAAAAATGACATGTACATTATATATTTTTAATCTTTCAAGTGTAATTTGCATTTTTATTCTTGAAAATGCACAATGTACCTATACCTAGTTTTTGTTATCATATTCTATGCACCTAAAAAATGTGATTTTCATTTTATAAGGAAATAGAAATTACATTTTTCTTTTGAAAAAATAGAATCATACATATGCCATATGATAAGCAAGACCTTCTTGACTTTACATTCCTAAAGTGATTTCAACAAATCCATTTTAGAAAGTTATGTTTCTCTTTTGTATGAATAATATCATTACCCACTAAATATATACAATACTTCTTAGTTGACTAATGGATCCAGATTATTTTGGGGAATGATATGAAGGCATAAATATAATAGAGATATAAAAAATAAATACACATAGATATGGAAAGGAACACAGTAATACAGTAAATCTCAGACTCTATTAATGACTGTCTGAAATAGAAAAGACTGTAAAATGCAAAAACACACAAACTAGCTAGAATGGTGGTATATTGCCTACACTCATTCATAAGAAGATGAGTAAAATGAGGCTCCAAAGGAATTTTAACATAAAACATAATGATAAAACGCTAACCCCAGGATATGAAATGTCAAAAGGTTTGTGGGCCCCAATGGGGGTAGTTGATACGTCAACTTCTCGAGGGCATAAATTTTTCATATGATCTTTTTTTGGGGCGATCGATACATCATTGCAAAGGTATAACTAAGGAGTTTATATTCCATTCGTTCTATCATATACATACATCTAAATTCTAGGTATTGGTGATCCCAAAAAACTGTAAAAAAAAACTGCCAAAATGAAAACAAGTCTTTGAGTCAGTGGAATAGGTGGGTGGCCATTGATATCCACCTGGATCATTCCTCCCCCCTTAGGATGCACTAGTATCCATTTCATCAAGTTTTTGAATCATATGAGAATACTTTTGTTGAATATGGCTCCTGGTGAGCCACTGTCCTTGATGTGGAAACTTCCATGCTTTGACAACCCGATGGAGTTTGATAGTTTGTTGGTGGATGTCCTTTGTCTTGATGTCCATGATCCGATCAAGTGTATCCTTTTAGATGTGGGAAGGGTTGATTTCTGTAGGGGATAACTGTTTGGCCACATCCAAAGTGTCCAGGAGAGGTGGAAAATATGGTCATAGCAATTCCACATTAAATACTAGGTGCAATCCAAGGAAAGGAGGAATACTTAATTCAAAATAATTCTCACCCATGGCCTTGGTGGTATTGTAAGGATTGCATCAAAGTGGGAAAAAATTCCAATGGGGTCCTATGAGGAACTCTTTCAGGAAATTCAACCAGAACTTATCTCCCAGCTAAAACTTGTGTGGTACCCGATGTTGATCATGGCGTTGCTTGTACTTGGCATTGAATTTCTACACAATATCATGACCTTGTTCTGGGATGTGATGGATGCACTCAAAAAATTTGGCTTCCTGATCAATCTCAGTCTGAGCATGGGAGTAATATTCCTATGCAGCCGCAATGGGAAGAGCTACGTCAATGGGGGCCAATGGTTGGAACCCCAAGTGCACCTGAAAAGGGTTGTGGCCAATAGAAATATAGAGGGCTTTGTTGTAGCTATGTTGAAAATAAGGAAGGATTTCATCCAATGTGCATGGATGTTTGGAATTGTAAATCCTCATGATATGAACAATCATCATGTTGACTACCTATGTTTTTCCATCAGTCTATGGGTGGAAGGAAGTCAATTTGGTCAGTTTGGTGTCCATCATCAACCATAGACTAGACCAAAAAGTGCTCATGAACCTACTATCTCAATAGAAGATAATAGTTTCTAGGATACTAAAATGAACCCAAACATGTGTGAATAAGATCTTGGTGGTGGCCTCGATTGTGATTCTCTTCTTGCAGGATGTCAAAATTTCCATCTTAGAGAATCAATCAACGTCCACGAAGACACGGTCATTCCCATGCTTGTTTGAAGGTAGACCGAACATGTATTCCATGGAGATGGACTCCCAAGGCCTATCTAGAATAGGAAGAGGGGTGTATAGTGTTATAGAAAGATTTTCCTCACCATTGCTATCTTGCACTGAGGGCCTTTTTCCATTTCCCTATGCAGATTTATCATCCCTTTTTTATGAATCCAGAGCTAAAAATATACATTTTTCCACATATATGCTCCCTATCAGTTATACAAGAAGCGTATACGCTTGCTACTCCACTACAACTCATGTATATCGGGATTTGTGCCAGAAAATACAAAATGAGGTCAAGTTTCCATGTCACGACAGAAGATCTCTGATCCTTGGCCTTCCATATACTAGAAATGTTCTGACTCGGCCCTTTAGTTGCATTCTGAAGGCTATAAGAGCACAATTTCGAGCTATGGAAAAGAGGAGAAAGAATTCAACTTTGAGAGAGAAGTTACTCTGGAGAAATTACTTCATATTGAGTTTACATCCCTTTGTCCCTCAAGTCTGAACACAATGTTCAACCCTCAAGATCTTTCCCTATTGTTGAGAGGACCTCATTGCCTCCTTCCTATGAGCTTGCCTTTGGTTGAGGATTGAAGTGGTGGAGACCTAGTTGGAAGGAACTTGGTTTCTTGGTTCCAAACCGTGCCAACACAAAAGTCTATAATGTTGTCACTTCTGCTGATCAATTATTAATAGAAATACTCCTTTCCCATCTTATTGGTATCTTGAAAATATATGATTAGTATCCATGGGCATGTTTGTAATGTTTATTACTGGATTATGCTATCTGATGTGCTAACCCCTTTTATATCATCACTATGTACTTTCTCTGCTATTTGGTTGAGAACTTCTTGTAGGTTTAAAGCTTTCGGTCAAAGTGATCAATGGTGGAACATCATCAAATGTTGGATCGAGGTAAGCCTCTTTCTTATAATGCACATTATTTTATATAGCGCATGTTGGGATTGAGTTGACTTCTGCAGTCATACCTGTCTATTGTGGTTTACCCTTGGCCATAGAGAGTTTTTCCCTTGTAACAGAAATGGCGAGTCCACTGGGGAGAGATCTTCCTTCTAAGGGTTGAAGTACTTTTTCTTCATACATTGCTCTTTTTCCTTTGTATTTCTTGTCGTATCACTGCTTGACAAATTTTATTCACTCTGAGTCTGAGTTTTCATCCTTTTTCCCTTTCTTGGCCTTGTTTTAAATCATATACGCCCTTTTTTCCTTAATAGTCGCATATAGAAACTTTATGTCTCACTGCAAGAAGCATATATACACTTTGTTCTCCTGAATAGTCGCGTATACCACTTCCCCTTGCTTATTTGCTTGGTTTAGTGACTGTTGGGTGAGATTTGAAAATTGCTTAGCCATCTTAGGTCTCTATAGTGCCTGTTGAGATTATCTGGGATGACAGGAAACCTGTTTGGAGTTGAATTTTTGGGCGAAGTCTTTCTCTTTGTTTTCCATTTTTTATTTTTCCTTGTTATCTAGGTTGTTTGCTTGGCTGCTTGGTGTTCTGCTCGAGTTATTTATTTTATACATAGTAGAATTTATATATCAGGTTTCTCATGAGTCCATGCATTTTCTTTTTAGTATATTGAAAATACAAAAAATAGGCATTTTGCATTGGTTGGCATTTCCATCTTGGAATCTTTATCATTAGCTTAGCACATTTAGTGAAAGATTGCATTTTACTTTTGAATTGCAGAGTTGAAATTGAAGACTGCACTGTTCTTATTTAGCATATCATTCATTGAAAAGTTAAAGACAGGCTTTGCATTATATCTATATTTATTTTCTTGCAGAGTCATAACACCATGAGTTTCGCTTCCATACCTTTTTGAGTAACCACAGCCAATAAAATTTACGCTTTAAACTAAAATTGATCAGTCACGATTTTATTTTTAGGCTGCACAAACTAGCCTAGGATTTAGTGTCTTGGAATAGGATCTTGTGAGTAAACTTCTCCAAGGAAATTAAATCAACATATGTGTCTGAGACAAGGATTTGAGAAGTCCATTGTATAATTGGTAATATCAGAAGGCTCTGCTCACACCCGAGTTAATCACGAGGTCGCATGGAGTTAGTTGAAGGGATAACCCCTGGATACTCACCTAGCGTCAGAGATCTTTCTATGGATTTATTCGTATTTGGGGATCTTGCTAGCACCCATACCTCTATGAGAGGTGGTTCTTTCAAGGTTTCGGGCTTTGCTACCCTGCCCATACGGTGATCCGGACATACGACTGCTCGCATGTGCATCAGTTACACAGTGGTTTATTAATTGCTTGACTTAGGTATCTCATAGGTTACTTCCAGGGGTTATTCTACTTGTATCGTTAGTCAGATTGGGGTCGAACAACACACAGGCTTTATGGAGGATTGCCTCTCCGGGGGGATCTGACGGACTGGTTGTTAAGCCTACAAGGGCCCTTATAACTGATTCTGTTACCTCCAAACTTTAGCGGGAAGTCTTAGGTCCCTCTTGGATGAGACATAACTTCTTTAGTGAGGGAGGCCACTTGGCTACTTTAGCCCGTTTGCATGCATATTGGCCATTTGACTTTTTTGTATTCTCTTTGACTACTAGTTGGCCTTAGGATATATTTTTATTTGTTGGAGAGTCATAATTCATCGTGGAGTCAGACTAGCTTCCTCATAGGTCCCTTCAGTTATTACAGTTACCATTAGTTCTCGAGTTCTTTCCTTCTAAAAGGCGTAGAGTTATCAGGAGTGGTACACACCCATCCACTTTTCAGAATTATGGTTCCACAAGGATGAGTACCAAGTCTACTCTTCAGAACACTATGATTCCTTCAACTCCTAATCCTACTATAGTTAATGGAACCCATTCGACACCTGCAATCGCTACAGTTGCAGTGCCAGAGGCTTATACCAGTACTATGGATCGACCTGTAGTTAATGCTTCCTCTCTTGCATCAAGACCTTTTGGGGGTTTCGGTCACTCACTGAGTTACAATGTTCAGACCATCCCTATCGCTTATAGTCCATTTTCTTATGGTATTCCTAACTTCACTTCATAGTTTTCGACCGCCATCCTAGCCGCTGGCCCTAACGCTAGCTTTGGACTTGGGGGCACTACACCTCCTTACACTCCTTTCTTGTTTGGTGGTTCTCATATACCCCAAGCGAATCCTAATGTGGGAAGTGTCGCTATTCTTAACCCCAAGTCTAATCCTTCTACGGATGGATGGAACAAGCCAACTGGTGGACAAGTTCCACCCTATATCCCTATCCCCTTGATGTCGATTCTGACCAATACTTTTGGTATGATGAATCCCCTTCAATCCTCCAGGTTCCCATCTAGAGGAGGTCAGTCTTACACTTTGGGCACTCCCCAACCTAGATCTAATACAGTTGGGGGCAATTTTAACAACCCTCATCTTGCATATAATCCAACTAGGGGCAACTTTCATAACCCTTATTAGAACATTCCTGCTGGAATGATGCCCAATCCATCTTTTACGAATCAGCTCAGAGGAGGGTCTTTTAATCCCTGACAAGATTTTGGTCCTTACCAAAATCCTAGATGGAATGTAGTTCCTAACACACAATCATTCACGGGAGAATGGGGCCAGGTGTCACAACCCCATATTCCCTTTCTGGCCATGCTTAATTTGCCAGATTTGTCTAAACTAATGAATGACCCGGTGAGTCATGATCCCACATGGCCCCCTGTCCCTACCGAACTTCCGTCAAACATTCCAAAGTTTGAGGGTAAGAATGGCGAGGACCCTGGTGACCACATCACTACTTTTCACCTTTGGTGCTCATCGAATTCTCTAAATCATGATTTTATTAGATTACAATTGTTTCAGTGCACTCTCATTAGACTCGTGTCGCAATGGTACATTGAGATACCTAGGGGGACATATGGATCTTTTCATCAGTTGGTGCTAGCCTTTATCAACCACTTTCAACTACCCATTTGTTATGATGTTGGCCTTGAAATTTTGTCGACATTATGCCAGGGAACCAACACTCACATCTCGAACCATATCTAGGAATAGCGTAGGCGAAGGTGATTGGTTATGACTCCTATACCCTAGACCTTTCTTCTATAATGGTTCCTAAAGTATTTGCACGCTCCTATTTCAAAGGACGTTCCTACTTCCAGGGTCTTCAGTGAGGAATAAGCTATCTTTAGAGCCCAACAACTTGAGTTGATATATGCCAAGTCTGGGATGTTATACCACCTTCTTCCAGATGCACCACAGACAAATCATGATCCTAGATAGACTCCCGGACCTCACACCGATGGAATTGTAGGGTCCGCCAATGTAAATTTGACAGACTCGATAATGAAGTCTACTTTAGGGCCAGCTTCGTCTGGATCCTCCAAACCCACCCAATCGACGAATGTACATTCCGTGCAATCGTCGAAGAACCCAAATGGTGACAAGAAACCAGATGGGAATAAAAGGAAAGGTTGAAATAATTGTAAGGTTGGGAAGAATAATAATAAACCCAAGGACAAAGATAATAATGGGAAACATAATGATAATGATGGAGAGGGAAAAAAAGAGAAACGTAAGGTGAAGTTTCCTTGTAAAATTTGTACCGATGACCACCTTACACACTTATGCCCCAAACTTATGGAGGCTTTGAGGATTTTAAATCTATTGTCCATCATGCTAACGAACCCATTCCCACACAACCAACACTTAGCCTCAAGCTCTTCAAACAATGGAAATGTGTCTGGTGGAAGTCAAAACCCACCGTCACAAGATGGAGATCATGTTTGCATCAATGTGGTCAACGTGAAAATTGATATAGACACCCTCTCTCGAGATTATAGCTCTTCAAAAGCTAGTACCAGCCTAGAAGCTCCTCCTCCACCCCTGGAGATGAACTTACAGATCGAGAAACTAGAGCCACTGCCTCATATTCCGAAAGGAGTACTCAAGAACTCTACCCACAACCCTAATGCTAGAGCCGCCCAAAACTAGTCTATTGTTGAGGATCTGGGCCAAACCCCTTGTGTGATGTTAGCTTTGGAGGTACTCTAGATGTGTCCATCATAGAGGAATGCCTTACTCTCTTCCTTAGGAGCTCTAGAACCTAGTGGATCGAAATTTATCAAGTTTGATGTCATGGACGTGAAGCCTCGCTTACCCTACCATGTGGCTTTTCAAATCCATGTGGAGTATTCCAAGTATACTATCAAACGAGCGGTTGTTGATGAAGTTGTTGCTAGTTGCGTGATGTCCCTGGACTATTGGAAAGATATCAGTTCTCCAACCCTTTCCAAGTCATGGAACATGTTGACTGCATTTGATGGTCATTCCTTCCGCCCTCATGGTATTCTTCCCGCCTTTTCGGTCCAGTTAGGTGGGAAGACGGTAGAGGTGGAAGTAGAGGTAACTAATGCACCTCTCGATTATAAATTGTTTCTAGGTCACAATTGGATCTATGCTATGGTTGTTGTCATATCGTTCATTTTCCATATAATTTGTTTTCCTCATCAGGGGGAGATCATGATGATCGACTAGTTATCCTCTGCATACTCTAGTCCTAATTCATATGTTGGACTGTCGATCCCCATGATCGACAATTATCAGCTGACAACTGAGAATATAGATGTCAAAATGTATTCTTCCCTCATGGGTACTTTTGAATTCTTGGCACCGATTCATCACGTTTACACCAAGTCTAATAGGCCTGCTTCAACCGAAAGGTCCATACCTTTCTGCACTTCCTATTTTAGTGATCCATGGACCCTACCTTCTCTGACTTCATCGTGGGAAGGAAAGTTGCACGTTGGCGTGGCTATGCCACTATCGGCAACATAGATTGTGTATCAATCCATTCTTGACTCCTCCATCGATCTTGATCCTGTTACCTCACAGACGGATGAGGAGGACCCCGTTCTTAGGTTTGCATGGGGCACCTCATTATCTTGTTCACATGATTTATTAGATGAGAATTTTCCTTCGGATGAATCCATCCTTGAAGCCATGAATGGTTCCAAGAGACCTTGGGATGACATGCATCATCGATCTTATTTTCTCCCAAGTCTTGAAAGAATCGAGGAAGATGATTTTCGATCTACCTTGAGTGACATAGTCGGCCACGCCATAGTTCCACTTGATACACACAACATTTATGCTGAAGGAAATATGGCGAGTCTTTCTCCTACCATCCTAATCGATATCTCTCATACTCATGGCAAGATTGAGAACATAAATATAGGTGCAAATTGTTCGCCATAAGATATTTTGATCTACACCAACCTCTTCAAATAATTTCGATATGTATCTGTTGGGTCATATGAGGAGATGCCAGGGATCGACCCTCACATTGTTGAACATGAGATTAGGACTTATTCGGATGCTAAACCTATTCAACAACGTCTTAGAGATGTTAATCCTAGGAAGGCCCCCGCTATTAAGGAAGAGGTGGAGAAGCTACTTAATGTTGGCTTCATCTACTCGATTCCCTTAACCGAATGGGTATCCAACCCTGTTCCTATGAATAAAAAACAAGGAACCATCTGTGTGTGTATGGACTTCCATGACCTGAAAAAGGCTTGTCCTAAAAATAACTTCCCCATGCCTTTCATTGATCAAATTCTCGATGAGTGTGTGGGAAGCGAAATATTTTCCTTTATGGATGGATTTTCAGGATATAACCAAATCTAGATCAAACTAGAGGACCAACACAAGATGACATTTATATGTCCTTGGGGTACTTTTGCATACTGTAAAATGCCTGTCGGCCTGAAAAATGTTGGAGCAACCTTCCAACGCACCATGACTTTCTCTTTTCACAATCTCAAGAACATAGTTGAAGCCTACCTTGATGATCTTGCTACTCACTCTCGCAAGAGAGTGGATCATGTTACACACCTTCGGCTAGTTTTTGAAAGATGTCGTTACTATAGAATCCGGTTAACCCCTCCCAAATGCATATTTTTCATTAAGTTTGGTCGTCTCTTAGGATTCCTAGTTTTGAAGACCGAGATCATGTTAGATCCTCTTAAGTTTGAGGCAATACTTCAATTTCCTCCCCCGCGCACGATTAGACAACTTCAAGGTTTATAGAGGAAAGATAACTTTCTACTTTGGTTTATAGTGAATTATGCCAATATCACTAAGGGTTTCATGTGCCTATTGAAGAAAGACACTCCTTTTATCTGGGTTGAGTGAGCCCAGGAGTCTTTCGATGCTTTAAAGAAAGCCTTATTATCATCCCCTCTGCTGAAATCTCTTGATTACAGTAGAGATTACTTGTTGTATATTGCCACGTCTGAAGAGACAATTGTTATGGTTCTAGTCCAAGAGGATGATGAGCTCCATGAGCACGTCATCTACTATCTTAGTCAAAATTTAGTCGGTCATGAGCGTAATTACTCTCACGTTGACAAGCTAGCTTTGGTTTCTATTCACCCAGTCCAATGTTTATAACACTATATATTGCTTTGCAAAACTACTATGGTTTTCGATGTCAATCCGTTTCAATACGTCCTCACTAGGCATATCATAAGCGGGAAATATAATAAATGAATTGTCATCTTACAAGAATTTGATCTCGACTTTGCTTTTGCGAAGTCCAAAAAATCATTAGTTTTTGCAGAGTTAATACACGATTTTCCATGATTAGATGAGGATGTTATCTATGTTGATTTGTTTACAGATGAACACATTTTCCTTGTCTCGTCGTCCGACCCCTGGTATGGAGACATTGTTTTATATCTTCAAACCTTGAAGTTCACTCAGCATCTCTTGCGAGATGATCAATGGCATGTTAGATACCAAGACAAAAAGTATACTAGCGTTAGTGAAACTTTGTATCATCGAGGAATAGATAGTATCTTATGTCACTGCTTAACTCATGAGGAAGTTGAGTCATTCCTAAATGATTTCCACAAAGGGGCTTATGGTGGTCATCTATCCGGGCTTGTGACAACCCAATATATCTTGCGAGTTGGTTACTTCTAGCCCACCATCTTTAAATATTGCATTGAAGCGATTAAGATGTGTCACCCATGTCATGTGTTCACTCAAAAAATGCCCTTGCACCCAACCCCCCTTCACCCAGTCATTACCATTGTTCCCTTCACCAAGTGGGGGGTATATTTCGTCAATTACAACCCAACTTCGATTGGGGGGAATCAACACATTATCATGGCTTTCGACTACTTTACCAAGTGGGCCGAAGCCATGCCTACCATAAAATATGATGGGAATACTGCATCCTTCTTCGTGTTCAACCAAATTATCACCTGGTTCGGTATCCCAAGTGAGATTGTCATTGATCATAGCAGTCACTTTTAGAATGAAATGATTGTAGAACTAGCATCCAAAGTGGGGTTTAGACATGGTCACTCATATCCTTATTACCCCCAGGAAAATGGGCAAGTAGAGGCCATTAATAAGTATCTCAATACCATTTTGAAAAAAACTAGCAGCCGAAGTAATTTCGATTGGCACATCATGTTATATCTCGTGCTTTGGGCATACAGAACCTCGGTCAAGACTGCCATAGTTTTTTCCCCTTTTCAGTTAGTACATGGTGTGGACTTGATAATTCCTATTGAATGCGAAATCCCTTCTCTCAAGTTGGCAGTCGAGCTCCTACCTGACACTTCAGATTTAGAGCGACGCCTTGTGCACCTAGAGAGTCTTGACGAGCAGCGTCGAGATGCCTTTATGGCTATCGAGGAAAATAAGAAATGTGTCAAGGTTTAGTATGACAAGTCTATCTGTCCCTGGTTGTATGATGAGGGTGACTTGGTTCTCTTGTGTGACCAAGACAAAGAACTGCTAGGGGCAGGCAAGTTTAAACCCATGTGGCACGGTCCTTATATCGTGCGACATGTTCTAGAAAAAGGAGCCTACGAGTTGGAAGATTATGAAGGTAATAAACTGGTCAAGCCCAGAAATGGGCTCTACTTGAAAAGGTATTACACTTGATACCTAGGCTTGGGCAAAACCCTTTGTATACTAATGTAAATTTGGTGTATATACATCTTTTTCACTTTTTATTTTTGTCTTTGTCTTTCTTATCGAGTTTCCACTTTTGGTTGGCGTGTGTCAATGGAGTCTTCATTCTACCTAGGATTCGCAGATGGAGCCATTCGTTATAATGGAACTTGGCTTCCGCCGCTTGGGTGATTTACTCACCCGAGGGTCTACTGGCATCTTTAGGTGGCGTATGCCTAGGGCCATCCACGAACAATGTGGCCGAATATAGCGTCATCATAGAAATTTTGCACGATGCCATATCACATGGTATTCACTCTCTAGAGGTTCGTCTAGATTCTTAGTTAGTAGTATGTCAGTTGAATGACCATTACCGTGTGCATGATCCTACATTTCTCCATCGATTCCTATGGGTACATCTTTTAGAACGACAATTTGATTTTATTACATATTTTCACATCCCTAGAAGTTTTAATCATGTATCTGATGCCTATGCTAATTATGTTTTAGATTAGCATTTGTCACATTAATAAAGTAAAGAAAACCATTAAATCAATGTACACATTGTAAGATATGAGTAAAGATGAAGATCCCTCTTTATATATTTCAAAAATATATGGTGTTTATATTACAAAATTGGGGCTAAAACCCTCAGAATACATATACAACTGATATACATATCCCATGACATCTACGCCTGTGGCACCAGATGCATATCATGATAGAAAACCACGATGTTTGCAAGACGCCGGAAGAATCGTACCCATGCTCTAGGTACACCAACAACCTGTCGTTGCATGGCTTCAGGTAGATCCTCTACCTGAACCATAGCAATCCTCTGTGTAAGACGAGACAGGTTGCCCTGCATGTTTTGTAGGACTCTCTCTGCTTCTCCTCCCACTGCCTCATCTCCCCGATGCCTCTGTATATGTCGTAATAATCCCTCTGGCCATTGTGGACCCACATCTAAAATCACACAAGTATCTAGTTAATATTCAAACACCATCCAAAAATATTTTTGTTTCCTTAAATACAAAAATACAAAAAAATGAAATATGTAAAATATTTTTACCTATTGCACCATAAGAGACCCCTGGTGGAAGCAACATATCTGGGTCTCCTCTAAAATCGATCCCCGCATAGGGATAGTCGTCAAGAGCAATGATTTGTATCCACCAGTAGAAGAAAAATTCATTGTTGTAGGGTGTCGACACACTGCCTCCTCCCTGTCATTTCACGACTTTGATCCATCGTGCCATAGTTGGATCACGTGGTCCCCTAGGAAGGATCTCCACTATTTTTACCCACTTGATATAGTTTTATGCTATTGTTTCTCCTAAAGGATGAATTCAAGAATGGTTTTATGATGGTTTTTGCAGTTTTGACTCAATTTTCTTGCGGATTTCAACATCCTCGGGTAGGTATATTCATAACCTAGCATATAGGATAGGTATCTACTCCATCATGCATTTTTGTATTATCCTTCGACTACCTCTTTTTACGCCTTAGGTACGAACCCATTTATTGCGATGCATAACCCCCCATAGGCTATTAATAGCGTAGTTAATAAATGGTAGAGACTTACCAAACATGGGTACCCTTGTTAGCACCTCTTTGTCATTTGGTGCCCATGCTGAATTTTTCCTTAGGACCGAGAGTCCATTATAATTGAATACATTATTGTATGATGAGCCTCATTTCTCATTCATGCCAGGGATGATTTTAAGGATGGAAATTTATTTTAAAATRTAGAAACCTTGGCGAATCTTACTAATCCTTCRTATGCCAACTATAAATGATTGGCGATGTTTTTGTAAAAAAAATCAAATTTCTAAGGATTTTATATAGTTTTTATAAAATTTTGGCAWTTTTTAAGGTAAAATAATTTTATCCTATAGAATTTGGGCRAATCATTTTTAAAATAGTGAATCTCGTTTTTGGAAAAAYGATGGAAAATTAGYCCATGAGMRAAATTTAKCCCCTAAAATCATCCYTGATTCATGCACATGTAGCCTTATTACCCACGGACTCCCAAAAACGAGTCTTAGTTAAGCTCTTTTCCGACTCACCCAAAAACTGAAAAKATCGTCGAGTTATTTGTCCCTTTCACGCTYGTTAAAGTTGGATTTGAAAGGTCATGATTCTTAGYTAAGCTCTTTTCCAACTCACAACCAAAAATTGAAAAGATTGCCAAGTGAACTTGTTTTTTTCACACTCATAAAYTGGATTTGAAAAGACGTCTATTTGGCACAAGTTTWCCCCTTTTTCACACCAAGTAGACTAAAAGATATAAAAAAGGAAATTTTTTGGCACTAAGTTGTGATTGCATCTCATGCCCTCACTTRCAGTATTGATCCTTTAGTCGGTTCTCWCTTTGCRTTATAAACCATTTACTAAGGATTTTKCATCCTSAACCAAGCWGAGCCTTGTTTACATTCTTCACAATTTGACACCCTATACCATGGAGGGAACATCACCCTGAGTGTCCATATACTGCATGCATTTCCTTGCATTAAGCATAGGTAGGTTCCACTGCTGGAATTAGTTTTGCTTACTTGCACACTCGTTCCCTCCTTTGTATCATAACATTCATTTGTTATGAAAAAACAAAAAGTTATGGGTGGGAAGGGAGTACTATATTGTAATTGGCAGCAGTCATGTCATCTTTGAACATAGCACAAAGTTATTGAGTCCTTGTGTCATCATAATTTTGGGTTTAGCATGGCCTTAGGAAGATGATCTCGCTACATATTTTTCTCTACCAACTGGTTACTCTTCCAGTCCCTATAGAGAATGCTATTGATTCCTCCTGCATCTAATTGTCACATCATTGAGTCCATGTTGTCGGATTCCACCATATGTCTCATGCTATTGTTAAAAGGAAGTCTATCAACCTATGTCAGCCACTCCTTAGAAATATTGACTTTGCATGTCGGCCATACCCTTAGTTTGTCTCAGAATCCCATGATACTTTGGTCTTATCATGCACCCTGAACCTACTTTCATCATTGGTAGGTCACCTTGAACCCAACAATCGACATTTTATCATTGGTTGTTGACTGGGTGGTTTTCCTTATGTTCGAAGACAAGACATCTATTCAAACTTTGGGATTCATGTAGTGTCTTGGATTCCATTATCCTTATTAGTGGTTTCCTCACCTTTGTCAGCAGTGTTTCATCATTGGATGCTATTCAGATGGTCATTTTCATGTACCGCTTGCATTTGGCACATGCTAAAGATGCATAGGGTCATTGGTTCGTGAACATGTTCTTCGTCCGATCTCCACCAAATCATGAAGCTATTTCTTTGTTCCTTTTTCTCACTGATGAGAGATGCCTCAATTTTCTCCTTTCAATGGGTCTCTTTCCATTGACTTCAGCTCATTTATTTTGGATATGGGACCTAGAGTTTTATGATTACCCCAAGGCTTGCAGTCATTGGTGGTAGGCTTTCTCACCATTGATATATGAGAATACATCAATGTCTCCTGATCAATGGATTTCTCAAGTGTTCGACATAGACTCCTTTTTCACACTTGTAGGAATGTACTCTGTGCCTTGATACCTACTTTCATCATTGGTAGGTTGTCTCGTGTTTGTTAACAGTATACTTCAATGACCGGTAATCAAATGATGTCTCATCATGTTCGACCTCAACTTATTTATTCACATGATGTAGACTTTCACCTTTGGCAGATAGTGTAGAAGACTTGAAGACATCGCTATGTGGTCGTAGCTTTCCTGAGTTATTTCTTCCCCTTCATTGGACCAATACCTATTTGACTTCAGTGATCATGGGAGATTGGATTGTACATCCTGGTATATAGATGTCTTCAAATTGATTTTGAGATTGGTTTCACTAGGCCTTGTTTGGGACTATGACAACTTTTGGCATGTAACCGCATTTGTATTTGCCTATTCATGTCCACAAACACTTGTTTGGTATATTTTCCACATGGATCTGCATTGTATTCTTGGCAGCCATGTATGCAAAGTCAGTACATAATGTAATGAGAAATTGAGTTCATCCAGCTAGTTCTCTACCACTCCACTTTTGGGTTATTTATAATGTATTTCAGCCATCGCAGATACTCCTGTGATCTCACAAATTAGGGGGCATATGTTATAGCAAGATTTGACTCACCATTTCTATCTTGCACATAGGTCTTTTTTCCATTTCGCTATGCAAACTTATCATCCCTTTTTGATGAATCAAGAGCTAAAAATATACATTTTTCCACATATACACTCTCTATCAGTTATATAAGATGCGTATATGCTTGTTTCTCCACTACAACTTGCGTATATCGGGATTTGTCCCAGAAAATACAAAATGAGGTCGGGTTTTTATGTCATGACAAAATATCTCTAATCCTTGGCCATCCATATACTAGAAATGTTCTGACTCGGCCCTTCAGTTGCATTCTGAAGGATATAAGAGCACAATTTTGAACTATGGAAAAGAGGAGAAAGCATTCAACTTTGAGAGCAAAGTTACTCTGGAGAAATTACTTCATATTGAGTTTGCATCCCTTTGTTCCTCAAGTTTGAACATAGTGTTCATCCCCCAAGATCTTTCCCTATTGTTGAGAGGACCTCGTTGCCTCTTTCCTATGAGCTTGCCTTTGGTGGAGGATTGAAGCAGTGGAGACCCAGTTGGAAGGAACTTGGTTTCTTTCTTTTGAACCGTGCCGAAACAGAAGTCTGTAATGTTGTCACTTCTGCAGATCAATTATTAATAGAAACACTCCTTTCCCGTCCTATTGGTATCTTGCAAATATATGATTATTATCCATGGGTGTGTTCGTAATGTTTATTAATGGTTTATGCTATATGATGTGATAACCCATTTTATATCATCACTATGTACTTTCTCTGCTAGTTGGTTGAGAACTTCTTGCAGGTATAAAGCTTTGGGTCAAAGTTCTCAATGGTGGAACATCATCAAACGTTGGATTATGGTAGGCCTCTTTCTTTTATTGCACATTAGTTTATATAGAACATGTTGGAATCGAGTTGATTTCTATAGTCATACATGTTTATTGTGGTTTACCCTTGGCCATAGAGAGTTTTTCCCTTGTAAAAATAACCCATGCTTCTTGATGGTGAGCTTGGAAATGGCGCAAGAAGTGCATGATCTGATGTACTTGCAGAAATATTGTCGAAGCTTTAACCAATAAAAATGATTTTGTAGTACTTCAATTGTCTTTTCTACACCAAAATGTCTCATTGCCCAGATGTAATGAGATTCCCAGATCAACTTGGCACACTCTCTTGAAGGAACACAAATATGGATCAGATGGCATAACAATCCATTCTGGAGATGAAAATCAGGAACTATTTTTCTAGCACTCAATGTCTGATAGGTAGTAGCGAAGTCAGAGTCATTATTGTATAGTTTTGTCCATCCAGATGTTTCATGTCCACAGGAGTTGAGAACTGTGGTTAGCATTGCCACTAGGGGATGACTGGGGAAATATGGGACACGGTTGGTGCTACCCTTCTTATACTTGATATTCACGTGGAATTTTTGCAGTTACATGGACCACTTTTGATGGCATTCATTTTGTAACTTTCCTTATGTATACATGAAATGAAAAGGCATGTGATTAGTGAGGATCATCATTTCCTTCCCCAAAATGAAATGCTTCCATTGTCGACATGCCTGCACAATGGAGTACATCTCTTTTTTTGTAGGTGGGGTATCTGTGAACAACATCATATATAGTTTCATTGTGTTAGCCTACCATATGCCCATGTTGAGTGAGGACTACATCGATAACATAATTTGAAGCATGTGTCTCAATATCAAATGGTTCATGCAGGTATGGAAAAATGAGGACTTCTGTTGAACAAAGGAGGAATTTCAAATCCTCGAATTCTTTCTGTTGGGACATGGACCACACAAACTTTGCCTTCACGCCACCCTGGGTCACTTGGCTTAAGGCCCAAGCAATATGAGATAAAACCAATACAAACCGCCAATAGAAATTGGCGAGGCACAAGAAGCTGCAAAGCTTGGTCATTGTCTTCGGGGTCGGCCAATCGCGGATGACTTGGATCTTGTCTTGATCCACATGTATACCCTAATCATCCCTGATGTATCCCTAATATTGGATTCTCTGCATGCCAAAGGAACACTTCCCCAAATTTTCATATAACTTGTATTGTCTCAGGGTGCCCGATACCTATTGAATATGATCCAAATGTTCCTCCCAAGTTTTTTTGAAGATGAGAAAGTCATCCAAATATAAAAACACAAAGGAGTTTGTGAATGGCTATAATATATCATCCATCATTTGCATGAATTTGGTTGGGACAATATTTAGGATGAAAGGCATGACCAATCACTCAAAGAGGCCTTCTTTATACTTGAAGGTTGGCTTCCACACATCAGTTTTCTCAATCCTCATCTAGTGGTAGCATGAATTCAAATAAATCTTACTAAAAAACTTGGATCCCATGATCTAATAGAGAATATCATCAATCCAGGGAATTGGGAACTGGTTCTTGAGTGTGATCTTGTTCAGGGTTGTGTAGTCAATACAAAGTCACCATGCCCTATCCTTCTTTTGTACCAAAACAATTGGGCTCCCGCAAGGTGAGGAGCTTGGTCTGATGCGGCCCTTCAGAATTATCTCTTAGATCTAGTGTTTTATTTCTTCATTCTCCATAAAATAACACCTGTATACAGAGCTGTTAGGAGGAGGAACAACAAGTGACATATCAATTGAGTGATTTACTTGACAGTGCACAGGAACCCTACTAGGTGAGGAAAATATGTCTTTGTACTCCTTTACTATTATTTCCACCTATTGCTACTGGGAAGAGAGACTCCATGTAGAGGTTTTTGTAGTTACAGTGACCTGCTCACTTTCTGATTCAGCCATACAGAGGAAAAATCTCCTGGTCTGAGAGACCACCTTTCTACACTACTTCATGGAGATCAAAGAGACAGTATTGTTTTTGACTTCCTTTGGTACCTTGTAGAGTTGATCTCCCAAAGTAATAATGACACTACAAGGCCTAGATTTATAAAAAACATGATGATTTCACATATATGGTTGTCCTATCAAAACAACACAAAATTCAAGGGGGGAAACATCACACAATACCTCTTCTTTGAAGGGTTTTATTTCATAGTGCATGCGACATTTTTGGATGATGCGGATTTCACGCCCCTGGGTGATCCAATTGATGGTGTATGGATGAGGATGTAGTGTCGATGTCAGGTTCAACCTATTGACAACCATTGTTGAGATCAAGTTCTTCTGGCTACCACTATCAATAATGAAATGGAGTGGTGTTCCCTTCACCCACTTTTGTGAGTGGAAAAGTGATAGCAAGACCCCCAACCCTCAGGCCGAGATCCGCTCAGGATCGTTCTTTCTTCACCTCGAGCTGAATTGGCTCCCTCGTGTCCCTTTTGGAACCTCATGAATTCAATCCACAGGTCCTTCGTAAAAACCACCCTACGTGACTTAACACCAGGCGCGAGCCTCACACCTCCATGCGACTACAACCCGGGCCTTAGCGCAAGCATTTTCTCGCAACTCATGAGTTCATGAGTCAAAGACCCTCGAATCCTCTTTCTCCAAACACTCATACTCGAGAATGCGATATGGGTATGGCTCCCCCTTGTTAGATGTAGTGTCCACAAGGCCGAGCCCTATCATAAATCATGTTCTGAAAGGAATTGTAATTATGTTTTATAGGCTGGTGAGACAAGCTTTTATAAGCTGATGGCTTATGTGTTTGTTAGGCTAGGGAGCCTAAGTATTGAAGGCCAAGATCTTGCTGATGTATATGTAATCAAAAAGAAAAAATTAATAAAAATTTGTAAACACCACCAGGTGTAGACCGACCACGATGAAAGAGTGAAGGGGGACTGAGCTTCCACAGAGAAGGAAAGGGATTAGGAGGTTTAAAGGTGGGAAAAGGGGCTAAGTGTTAAGCCTAGTGGGCTTCAGCCTTGGGAATAATATTTTAATATTATTTCAAAAATTCATGATCATTTCATGTTTTATCCCAAGTTCCTAACCATGAGGAAGGGATGCGTGCTGGTGGAATGCATGCAGTTCCCAGGGTGACAAGTGTCAACCCTGGTGCATGCGAATAAAATGGCCAGGGTGAGCTGTGAGAGGGGCCCTTTCTCTCATTTGATCAGACGGTCTGAGCGTGTATGGGCTCTAAGTAGTATGACGGACCTGAGTTCTGCAGAGAACCTTCATACGTTTCTTTGATCCGAAAAGCCTGTGTCTAGCTCTAAGAAAACCCGTGTATACCTCCGTATTGAACCAGAAGCCTGTGATTGATTCTAAAAGAGCCGAATTCACCTCTGTTCTGAACTACAAAGCCTGTGTGGTGTATGGGAATCCGTTTGCATCCTCTATCCGAAATGGAACTTGTGTGTGAAGCCTTTGTCCCAAAGTCATGACCATGAGACCATTTTGCCATTTCTGAACCCATTTTGAGAAAGTCGGTGTCTATATTTCCGTGGGTAATTGCAACTACATAGTGCGAGACAATGTATCACTTGTGACCAGTTGTGAAACACTCTCTCCAGGTGAGATGGGTGTTTGAGGTTGGATGAACAGGTGGTTTGTCCTGTAAGCATCTCTCTCTAGGTGAGAGAGTGCGCAGAGGAAGGAGAGGACTCTTGGAAATAACCCTGTAGCTACCATAGATCCCAGAGACTTCTGGTCCAGTCTGTTGTTGTAACCCAAGGCAAGGGAGGTTAGCAGCCGAAGGACTGTCCAGCTGACAAAGAAGGTGTATAATCCTAGGGTGGAACAGGCATGTGGGGAATGAGGGTCTGTGGGCAGTGAGCATGAGTGATTCTTGGAAGAGAATTCCTTCTTCGCGACTGTGTGTTTTCCCTGTAACCTCAGCCTAGCCTAGGATTCCTTGCCTTGGGGTGGAGCTTAGTCCCAGCTCAGGGGTGACCTACTGCGGAGATAATGAGCATTGTGGTCTAAGGCTGGGAGGTTCGTGGAAGGCCTGCACCTGGTTGGTGGAATTAGCTCAGTTTCATGATAAGTATCAGCTTATGTGAAATGTTACATTTTTCATGCCTGTGATGCTTATATTTAATCATGTATTCTGTTGTGCAGATGAATTATGGTTAATTCCATTCTTAAAATTGAGATAGCAATAATTTATATGACATACTCTGAGTTTAAATGTGTTTCATTTGCTTAAATGCATGTTGTTTTATAATCTAGAGTGGGTGTTATATTTCTGTGAAGTTTGTTAACCAAAAAAGTGGTGTTACAGTTTGGTATCAGAGCCCAAGTTTCAACACTGAGCCTAGATGGGCCAGTTGAGTGGTCTTTGGACCGAGGGTGTGAGGAGACATTGTGTTTGAAGGACCAATTTTAGACCCTGGTAAGCTCAAGAGGTATAGCGGTGTTTGAAACTATAGTCGGTGTGGTCTATGGCCACAGGGAGAGAGGACTCCACACCAATAGTGTTGGAGCCTTAGGATCTGTTCGAGAGGGAAGGTGAACCCTTGTGACCGTCGGATATGGAAAATGTGCACAGGGATTGAAATCCCTTTTGAATTGCATAGGAGTGTGGGAATCGCGATACATGAACTCCCAAAAACCGGAAAACCCGAGAAGATCTACACTATAAATCTGGGAGGAAGGCTCAACCATTAGATCTCGCAGAGTCGCACTCAATTTAGTCGTGAAAACCTTTCAGATTTTGCAAAGTCAGGAGATGGTAAGTGAGGAAGGTGAACACCTCCGAAACCTGAAATGCCGAAACGATCTACACCGTACATCATAGGAAGGTAGTTGACCATCTGATTCAGTGGAGGAGTAAACCATAATTTTGGTATTTTAGTAGATGGAAGTTTGAGATGTGGGGTGCACTAACTCCCAATGCCCGAAACCCCAAAACACTGAAAGGATCTGCATCATAGATCTAATAAAGATATGACCATTGGATTCCATTTGGAATGGACGTGGACACACGGGTGTGTACATGTGCTAGTGAGTCGAGAAGACAGGCGAGAGTGGTGGGACCTGAAGACATCACTGAAGGTGACGTGGACCCTCCTGAATGTACCACATGCCATGGTGGTGAAGGGTGATAGTTGTGTTGTGGGCCCGGAGAATAAAGTAACTCGCGATTTTGGAATTCACAAAGTAGGAGCATGAAGGCTAAACAGTCCAACTCGTAAAGTCACGAGTTGGTGAAAAAGTGCTAGAACTTAGCCTTAGCCTACGGTCATGTGTAGCAGGCACTAGTGAGGAGGGAGCCATACCCATATTGAATCTCGGGTATCGACGTTTGGAGGAAACGAGTCGAAGGTCTTCGACTCACGACCTCGTGAGATCATGAGTTGCGAAAGGGTGACTTTGGTTATGAATATTTAACTATTGGATCTTTGTGGACTGAGATTCCGAAGTTCCGAAGTCTCGGAATTTGCAGAGCCAGATAGAGCTCAAAAAACTTTGTGAAGTCAAAACGTTTATCTTGTTGATGTTGGCTTATGAATGTTGTAAGTTTTCTTGAAGGGTTAAGGCCTGACAAACTTCGGTTGGTTGCACAGCGTGTGTGCAGAGTTCAACGAGTGTCAGGACAGCCAAAAAATGACACCGAGTATGGAACTGAAAGAGGTACAGAATGCCTCTAAAACAGAGGACAAAAGGGTAGGAAGGAATGTCAACCTGGGAGTCGAAAGAACAAACTCTAATGGGCACAGAAAAGAGACGAATAAGGAAGAACATATGATGAAAATAATTGAAATATTTCAGAAAGATGCCGAAGCTCACCTAGCTGATAGCCGAAAGCTCATGAAAATCAGGGATCGACAGGGTGAATTCAACTTAAAAATGTTGAAGATCCTGGAAAGAATAGAAAAGAAATTGGAAAAAGAGAGTGACACAAGCAGATCAAGAAGTGTCATAACCCCTGAGAGGAGAGGAAGATCGAGGAGTGGTAGTAGACATTACCATCTCTTCCTGAAGCATTCTGGCAAGGAGACACACAATAGTTCAAGCCTGTCCCCTACCAGAAAACACCGAAAATCTGGAAGGGATGAATTGAAAAGGGAAATCAACAAGATTAAACCGCCTACATTCAATGGTGAACATAATAAGGAAGAAGATGTCGAAACATGGTTGTTGGGTATGAAGAAATACTTCCAACTGTAGAATTATTATTCCCATGTAGAAGGAAGAATTGCAATGTACCAGTTGAAAGGAAAAGCATCCATGTGGTGGGATCAGTTGGTGCAGGTGCAACACATCAGAGAGAAAGAGGTCACGTGGAAGGAGTTTGAGAGGTATTTCGAGAAGAAATGCTTGACCAAAAGATACTATGACAGAAAGATGAAGGAGTTCTTCGAACTCAAGTTGGGCAGCATGACCATTGATGAGTATGAACGAAATTTTCTAGAACTACTGAAGTACGTTCTGTTCATCAAAGATGAGGTTGTCAAAATTTAAAGGTATTTGAGTGGACTTCCACCTTCCATTGGTGACAAGATTCAATATGATGATCCTAAGACCATGGAAGAAACCATAAGAAGGGAGAAATTCTTATACGAACAACAAAGAGAAAATCCTACCTTTCGGAAGGATTGGGATGACCAGAAGAGGTTTAAGAAAGAACAGAGGTAGAAGGGAAATAGGCCTCCCTTTTTTAGGAACAGTCCTTGGGGACAGTCATCTTTTAGAGAGCCCAGGAAGGTTGAAGGGAGTGAGCATATGCCAAGACCGCCACCTATGGAGTGTTGGGGCTATAAAGGGAATCATACGTACAAAGACTGCCCCCACAGAAAAGATAAAGTGGGAACTTTCCATATTGTTCAGCAAGATGAAACAATGGAGGATATGGGCAGAAGAATGTTGAGGATCTACGCAGCCCTGGAAAACAAGAAAGCATAATTTCAATCGCACATGATTGAAGTGAAAGGTACGATCAACAACCGACCACTTGTTATCCTAGAGTGGTGGAAAGTTCTCATTTAACAAGAAGAAAACATGAAAAGTCTTGGCTAGTGAAGTTGGACATAGGAACCAAAAGGAAGGTCACTGAATTGGTTAAGTCTTGTTCAGTAGACATGAAAGGAATGAACACTAAGGCTGAATTGAACATTTTTCCTTTAGGCTCATATGATTTCTTAATTGGGATGGACTAGCTGGACCAACTCCATGCTCTTCTGGATTGCCGTGACAAGAGGTTTACATGCCTGAACGAAGAGGAAAATCAGGTAACAGTCCAAAGAATTCCTAGATCCATGTCTATTGGGGAAATCTCAGCCATGCAGTTGAAGAAATGTTACTTGAAAGGTTGTCAATTATTTGTAGCTCAGGTGGAAAAAGCATCCTGAGATGTAGTCTCGAATCTGGAAGATCACGAGGTACTCAAACAGTTCAAGGATGTATTTCAGGAGGTACCGGGACTACCTCCGAAGAGGGACATCGATTTTTCTATAAATTTGATGCCTGGAGCAGCTCCAGTTTCGAAGGATCCTTATAGAATGAGTACGCCAGAGCTGAAAGAGTTGCAATTGCAGCTCAAAGAGCTATTAAAGAAGGGATACATTCTCCCCAGTGTGTCACCTTGGGTAGCCTTGGTCCTATTCGTGAAGAAGAAAGATGGGACGTTGAGGCTGTGCATTGATTTTCGACAATTGAATAAGGTAACTGTCAAGAACAAGTATCCTCTGCCAAGGATCGATGATCTTTTTGATCAGTTGAAGGATAAGAAAATATTTTCAAAAATAGATCTCAGATCTGGATATCACCAAGTGAGAATAAATGATGAGGACATTAGCAAGACCGCCTTTAGAACAAGGTACAATCATTATGAATTCACAGTGGTGCCATTTGGACTGACAAATGCACCTGTTGTTTTCATGTGCTTAATGAATGGAGTGTTCAGAGACTATTTAGACATGTTTGTCATAGTATTCCTGGATGATATCTTGGTGTATTCCAAGACAGAGGAAGAACATGAGCAACACCTGAGAATGGTCCTGCATGTGTTGAGAGAACACTAGTTGTACGCAAAACTGAGCAAGTGCTCATTTTATCAAAGGCAGGTTCATTACTTGGGGCACATTATATCAAAGGAAGGGATCGTTGTGGATCCTAAAAAGGTTGAGGCCATTCGAGAATGGTCACCGCCAAGGAATGTGGCGAAAGTTAGATCTTTTATGGGTCTGGTAGGCTACTATAGAAGGTTTATAGCCAGATTCTCAAGGATAGCTCATTCTATCACTTCCTTGCAAAGGAAGGAGAAGAAGTTCTAGTGGACTGAAGAATGTGAAAGCAACTTCCAACGATTGATGCAACTTCTAACCAGCTCTCCAATATTGAAGATTGCAGATCCAAATAAGGATTATGCAGTGTGCACCGATGCGTGTAAGGAGGGGCTGGGAGGAGTTCTTAGCCAAGAGGGATTTGTAATTTTTTATGAGTCCCGAAATATGAAAGAGCATGAAAGGAATTATGCCACTCATGATTTAGAGATAGAAGCAATCGTCCACGTCTTGAGGAAATGGAGACATTACCTCATAGGCAAAAGATTTAAGTTGAGAACAGACCATAACGGTCTGAAGTAATTATTTGATTAGCAGACTTTACATGCCAGGCAAATCAGATGGTTGGAGTTTCTATGCAAATATGACTTTGATATCAAGCATATCAAAGGGAAAGAAAATAAGGTGGCTGATGCACTCAGCAGAAAAGTGCACGAATTACACGCTACAACCATTAGAATGTACAGGACTGAGATTAAAGACATAATTTTGGAAGCTGCAAATGTTGATTTGTAGTACAGAGGTTTAGTAGCAAAGCTACAGCAGCATGAGAGACCGCAGACCAAGGAAAGTTACACCTTGGGAACTGATGGCTTACTTTTGTATAAAAACAGAGTGTATGTACCCAATGTCCAAGAATTGAAGCTGGCAATTCTAAAAGAAATGCATAACGTGGATTATGCTGGACATCCTGGATATCCAAAGACTGTGGTAGCATTCAAAATCCATTATTTTTGGCCGGGTATGAAGAAGGAAGTCGATGAATACATCACTAGATGTATGGAGTGCCAGAAAGTTAAGGTTGAGCATAGGCACCCAGCAGGGTTGCTGCAACCTTTACCCATTCCTTAATGGAAATGGGACGTGGTAACAATGGATTTTATCACCGGACTACCTAGAACAAGCAAGAAGCATGATTCAATCATGGTGGTGGTGGAAAAGCTTACTAAAGTTGTCCATTTTATTCCACTGAAAACCACCCACAGGGCAGCTGATGTTGTTGATATCTTTTTAAAATAAGTTGCATGCTTGCATGGAATTCCTAGGACAACTGTGTCTGATAGAGACCCGAAATTCACCTCGAATTTCTGGAAAGGACTATTCAAGGGATACAGAACGAATCTGAACTTTAGTACAGCGTATCATCCTAAGTCTGATGGTCAGACAGAAAGGGTGAATAGAGTAATAGAAGACATACTAAGAATGTATGTGATGGATAAACCATCAAGGTGGGAAGACTACTTGCATTTAGTATAATTAGCCTACAATAATGGGTATCATACATCGTTGAAGATGAGCCCATTCGAAGCACTTTATGGAAGAAAGTGCAACACACCAGTAAGCTAGGATAATCCAGCTGACAGAGAAATGATTGGGCCTGAGCTACTCAAAGAGATGGAAGACCAAATGATAAGGATTAAATGAAATCTGAAAGCTGCCCAGGATTGGAAGAAAAGTTATGCTAACAGTAACAGAACCCATTGAGAATTCAAAGTGGGTGACCATGTATTCCTAAAAGTGAGAACTAATAGGAGTTCCCCGAAGTTGGGAAGTTACGCCAAATTGGCAGTAAGATTTTGTGGTCCATTTGAGATCCTGGAAAGGATTGGGACAGTTGCATACATGCTTGCATTACTTGTGTCTATGACTGTACATAATGTGTTTCATGTTTCACTACTTAAGAAATATGTACCTGATGCTAATCATGTTATCAATTGGAATGTGATTCAGGTGGAATTAGAGGGTGTCCTGCAAGTGCATCCTGTGTGCATATTGGACAGGAAAAGAAAACAGCTCTGGAATAGAGCTATAGATCTTGTAAAGGTCCAGTGGACCTGGTACGATCCTGAGGATGTGACATGGGAGCATGCAGATGCTATGTGAGCAGAGTACCTACATCTTTTTGAAAATTTTGAAAGGCTTGCAGAGACAGTGTAAGTTGCACTGAGGACAATGCAGAAATAAGGGGAGGGGAATTGTAGTGTCCCCAAGGCCGATCCCTGTAATAAATCATGTTCTGAAAGGAATTGTAATTATCTTTTATAGGCTGGTGAGACAAGTTTTTATAAGATGATGGCATATGTGTTTGTTAGCACATGGAGCCTAAGTTTTGAAGGCTAGGAGCCTGCAGATGTATATGTAATCACGCAAAACAAATTAATAAAAATTTGTAAACACCGCCAGGTGTAGATCGACCACAATGAATGAGTGAAGGGGCGGTGAGCTTCCATAGAGAAGGCAAGGGATTAGGGGGATGGAAGGTGGGAAAAGGGGCTAAGTGTTAAGACTAGTGGGCTTCAGCCTTGGGAATAATATTTTAATATTATTTGAAAAGGGCATGAGCATTTCATGTTTTATCCTAAGTTCCTAACCATGAGGAAGGGATGCGTGCTGGTGGAATGCATGCAGTTCCCAGGGCGACAAGTGTCAACCCTGGTGCAAGTGAATAAAATGGCTAGGGTGAGCTGTGAGAGGGGCCCCTACTCTCATTCGATCAGATGACCTGAGCATGTACAGGCTCTGAGCAGTACGATGGACCCGAGTTCTACAGAGAACCTTCATGCATCTCTGTGATTCGAAAAGCCTGTGCCTGGCTCTGAGAAAACCCGTGTATACCTCTGTATTGAACCAAAAGCCTGTGATTGATTCTGAAAGAGACGAATTCACCTCTGTTATGAACCAAAAAGATTGTGTGGTGTCTGGGAATCCATGTGCATCCTCTATCTGAAATGAAACTTGTGCGTGAAGCCTCTGTCTTGAAGCTGTGACCATGAGACCATTTATCCATTTTTGAACCCGTTTTGAGGAAGCCGGTGTATGTATTTCCGTGGGTAATTGTAACTGCATAGTGCGGGATAGCGTATGGCTTGTGACTAGTTGTGAAACACTCTCTCCAGGTGAGAGGGGTGTTTGAGGCTGGATGAACAGGTGGTTTGACCTATGAGCATCTCTCTCTAGGTGAGATAGTGTGTAGAGGAAGGAGAGCACTCTTGGAAAGAACCCTGTAGCTACCACAGAGCCCGAAGACTTCTGGTCCGGTCTGTTGCTATAACCCAAGGCAAGGGAGATTAGCAACCGAAGGACTGTCCAGGTGACAAAGAAGGTGTATACTCCTGGGGTGGAATAGGCATGTGGGGAATGCGGGTCTGTGGGCAGTGAGCGTGAGTGGTTCTTGGAAGAGAATTCCTTTTTGGTGACTGTGTGTTTTCCATGTAACCTCAGCTTAGCCTAGGATTCCTTTCCTTGGGGTGGAGCTTAGTCCCAGCTCAGGGGTGACCTACTGCTGAGCTGATGAGCAGTGCGGTCTAAGGCTGGGAGGTTGGTGGAATTACCTCAGTTTCAAGATAAGTATCATCTTATGTTAAATGTTACGTTTTGCATGCTTGTGATACTTATATTTAATCATGTATTCTATTGTGCAGATGAATTATGGTTAATGCCATTCTTAAAAATGAGATAACAATAATTTATACGA
>ML803140.1:158963-176523 GCA_009831015.1 Picea engelmannii
TGTGATGCTTATATTTAATCATGTATTCTGTTGTGCAGATGAATTATGGTTAATTCCATTCTTAAAATTGAGATAGCAATAATTTATATGACATACTCTGAGTTTAAATGTGTTTCATTTGCTTAAATGCATGTTGTTTTATAATCTAGAGTGGGTGTTATATTTCTGTGAAGTTTGTTAACCAAAAAAGTGGTGTTACAGTTTGGTATCAGAGCCCAAGTTTCAACACTGAGCCTAGATGGGCCAGTTGAGTGGTCTTTGGACCGAGGGTGTGAGGAGACATTGTGTTTGAAGGACCAATTTTAGACCCTGGTAAGCTCAAGAGGTATAGCGGTGTTTGAAACTATAGTCGGTGTGGTCTATGGCCACAGGGAGAGAGGACTCCACACCAATAGTGTTGGAGCCTTAGGATCTGTTCGAGAGGGAAGGTGAACCCTTGTGACCGTCGGATATGGAAAATGTGCACAGGGATTGAAATCCCTTTTGAATTGCATAGGAGTGTGGGAATCGCGATACATGAACTCCCAAAAACCGGAAAACCCGAGAAGATCTACACTATAAATCTGGGAGGAAGGCTCAACCATTAGATCTCGCAGAGTCGCACTCAATTTAGTCGTGAAAACCTTTCAGATTTTGCAAAGTCAGGAGATGGTAAGTGAGGAAGGTGAACACCTCCGAAACCTGAAATGCCGAAACGATCTACACCGTACATCATAGGAAGGTAGTTGACCATCTGATTCAGTGGAGGAGTAAACCATAATTTTGGTATTTTAGTAGATGGAAGTTTGAGATGTGGGGTGCACTAACTCCCAATGCCCGAAACCCCAAAACACTGAAAGGATCTGCATCATAGATCTAATAAAGATATGACCATTGGATTCCATTTGGAATGGACGTGGACACACGGGTGTGTACATGTGCTAGTGAGTCGAGAAGACAGGCGAGAGTGGTGGGACCTGAAGACATCACTGAAGGTGACGTGGACCCTCCTGAATGTACCACATGCCATGGTGGTGAAGGGTGATAGTTGTGTTGTGGGCCCGGAGAATAAAGTAACTCGCGATTTTGGAATTCACAAAGTAGGAGCATGAAGGCTAAACAGTCCAACTCGTAAAGTCACGAGTTGGTGAAAAAGTGCTAGAACTTAGCCTTAGCCTACGGTCATGTGTAGCAGGCACTAGTGAGGAGGGAGCCATACCCATATTGAATCTCGGGTATCGACGTTTGGAGGAAACGAGTCGAAGGTCTTCGACTCACGACCTCGTGAGATCATGAGTTGCGAAAGGGTGACTTTGGTTATGAATATTTAACTATTGGATCTTTGTGGACTGAGATTCCGAAGTTCCGAAGTCTCGGAATTTGCAGAGCCAGATAGAGCTCAAAAAACTTTGTGAAGTCAAAACGTTTATCTTGTTGATGTTGGCTTATGAATGTTGTAAGTTTTCTTGAAGGGTTAAGGCCTGACAAACTTCGGTTGGTTGCACAGCGTGTGTGCAGAGTTCAACGAGTGTCAGGACAGCCAAAAAATGACACCGAGTATGGAACTGAAAGAGGTACAGAATGCCTCTAAAACAGAGGACAAAAGGGTAGGAAGGAATGTCAACCTGGGAGTCGAAAGAACAAACTCTAATGGGCACAGAAAAGAGACGAATAAGGAAGAACATATGATGAAAATCATTGAAAGATTGCAGAAAGATGCCGAAGCTCACCTAGATGATAGCCGAAAGCTCATGAAAATCAGGGATCGACAGGGTGAATTCAACTTAAAAATGTTGAAGATCCTGGAAAGAATAGAAAAGAAATTGGAAAAAGAGAGTGACACAAGCATATCAAGAAGTGTCAGAACCCCTGAGAGGAGAGGAAGATCGAGGAGTGGTAGCATACATTACCATCTCTTCCTGAAGCATTCTGGCAAGGAGACACACAATAGTTCAAGCATGTCCCCTACCAGAAAACACCGAAAATCTGGAAGGGATGAATTGAAAAGGGAAATCAACAAGATTAAACCGCCTACATTCAATGGTGAACATAAGAAGGAAGAAGATGTCGAAACATGGTTGTTGGGTATGAAGAAATACTTCCAACTGTAGAATTATTATTCCCATGTAGAAGGAAGAATTGAAATGTACCAGCTGAAAGGAAAAGCATCCATGTGGTGGGATCAGTTGGTGCAGGTGCAACACATCAGAGAGAAAGAGGTCACGTGGAAGGAGTTTGAGAGGTATTTCGAGAAGAAATTCTTGACCAAAAGATACTATGACAAAAAGATGAAGGAGTTCTTCGAACTCAAGTTGGGTAGCATGACCATTGATGAGTATGAACGAAATTTTCTAGAACTACTGAAGTACGTTCTGTTCATCAAAGACGAGGTTGTCAAAATTTAGAGGTATCTGACTGGACTGCCACCTTCCATTGGTGACAAGATTCAATATGATGATCCTAAGACCATGGAAGAAACCATAAGAAGGGATAAATTCTTATACGAACAACAAAGAGAAAATCCTACCTTTCAGAAGGATTGGGATGACCAGAAGAGGTTTAAGAAAGAACAGAGGTAGAAGGGAAATAGGCCTCCCTTTTTCAGGAACAGTCCTTGGGGACAATCATCTTTTAGAGAGCCCAGGAAGGTTGAAGGTTGTGAGCATATGCCAAGACCGCCACCTATGGAGTGTTGGGGCTATAAAGGGAATCATACGTACAAAGACTACCCCCACAGAAAAGATAAAGTGAGAACTTTCCATATTGTTCAGCAAGATGAAACAGTGGAGGATATGGGCAGCAGAATGTTGAGGATCTACGCAGCCCTGGAAAACAAGAAAGCATAATTTCAATCGCACATGATTGAAGTGGAAGGTACGATCAATAACCGACCACTTGTTATTTTAATTGATTCAGGGGCTAATTATAGTTATATAGATCCTAGAGTGGTGGAAAGTTTTCATTTAACAAGAAGAAAACATGAAAAGTCTTGGCTAGTGAAGTTGGCCATAGGAACCAAAAGGAAGGTCACTGAATTGGTTAAGTCTTGTTCAGTAGACATGAAAGGAATGAACACTAAGGCTGAATTGAACATTTTTCCTTTAGGCTCATACGGTTTCTTAATTGGGATGGACTAGCTGGACCAACTCCATGCTCTTCTGGATTGCCGTGACAAGAGGTTTACATGCCTGAACAAAGAGGAAAATCAGGTAACAGTCCAAAGAATTCCTAGAGCCATGGCTATTGGGGAAATCTCAACCATGCAGTTGAAGAAATGTTACTTGAAAGGTTGTCAATTATTTGTAGCTCGGGTGGAAAAAGCATCCTGAGATGTAGTCACGAATCTGGAAGATCACGAGGTACTCAAACAGTTCAAGGACGTATTTCAGGAGGTACCGGGACTACCTCCGAAGAGGGACATCGATTTTTCTATAAATTTGATGCCTGGAGCAGCTCCAGTTTCGAAGGCTCCTTATAGAATGAGTACGCCAGAGCTGAAAGAGTTGCAATTGCAGCTCAAAGAGCTATTAAAGAAGGGATACATTCTCCCCAGTGTGTCACCTTGGGTAGCCCTGGTCCTATTCATGAAGAATAAAGATGGGACGTTGAGGCTGTGCATTGATTTTCGACAATTGAATAAGGTAACTGTCAAGAACAAGTATCCTCTGCCAAGGATCGATGATCTTTTTGATCAGTTGAAGGATACAAAAATATTTTCAAAAATAGATCTTAGATCTGGATATCACCAAGTGAGAATAAATGATGAGGACATTAGCAAGACCGCCTTTAGAACAAGGTACAATCATTATGAATTCACAGTGGTGCCATTTGGACTGACAAATGCACCTGTTGTTTTCATGTGCTTAATGAATGGAGTGTTCAGAGACTATTTGGACATGTTTGTCATAGTATTCCTGGATGATATCTTGATGTATTCCAAGACAGAGGAAGAACATGAGCAACACCTAAGAATGGTCCTGCATGTGTTGAGAGAACACTAGTTGTATGCAAAACTGAGCAAGTGCTCATTTTATCAAAGGCAGGTTCATTACTTGGGGCACATTATATCAAAGGAAGGGATCGTTGTGGATCCTGAAAAGGTTGAGGCCATTCGAGAATGGTCACCTCCAAGGAATGTGGCGAAAGTTAGATCTTTTATGGGTCTGGCAGGCTACTATAGAAGGTTTATAGCCAGATTCTCAAGGATAGCTCATTCTATCACTTCCTTGCAAAGGAAGGAGAAGAAGTTCCAGTGGACTGAAGAATGTGAAAGAAACTTCCAACGATTGATGCAACTTCTAACCAGCTCTCCAATATTGAAGATTTCAGATCCAAATAAGGATTATGTAGTGTGCACTGATGCATGTAAGGAGGGGCTGGGAGGAGTTCTTAGCCAAGAGGGATTTGTAATTTTTTATGAGTCCCAAAAGATGAAAGAGCATGAAAGGAATTATGCCACTCACGATTTAGAGATAGCAATAATCGTCCACGTCTTGAGGAAATGGAGACATTACCTCATGGGCAAAAGATTTAAGTTGAGAACAGACCATAACGGTCTGAAGTAATTATTTGATCAGCCAACTTTAAATGCCAGGCAAATCAGATGGTTGGATTTTCTGTGCAAATATGACTTTGATATCAAGCATATCAAAGGGAAAGAAAATAAGGTGGCTGATGCACTCAGCAAAAAAGTGCACGAATTACACGCTACAACCATTAGAATGTACAGGACTAAGATTAAAGACAGAATTTTGGAAGCTGCAAATGCTGATTTGTAGTACAGAGGTTTAGTAGCAAAGCTACAACAGCATGAGAGACCGTAGACCAAGGAAAGTTACACCTTGGGAACTGATGGCTTACTTTTGTATAAAAACAGAGTGTATGTACCCAATGTCCAAGAATTGAAGTTGGCAATTCTAAAAGAAATGCATAATGTGGATTATGCTGGACATCTTGGATATCCAAAGACTGTGGTAGCATTCAAAAGCCATTATTTTTGGCCGGGTATGAAGAAGGAAGTTGATGAATACATCACCAGATGTATGGAGTGCCAGAAAGTTAAGGTTGAGCATAGGCACCCAGCAGGGTTGCTGCAACCTTTACCCATTCCTTAATGGAAATGGGACGTGGTAACAATGGATTTTATCACCGGACTACCTAGAACAAGCAAGAAGCATGATTCAATCATGGTGGTGGTGGAAAAGCTTACTAAAGTTGTCCATTTTATTCCACTGAAAACCACCCACAGGGCAGCTGATGTTGTTGATATCTTTTTAAAATAAGTTGCATGCTTGCATGGAATTCCTAAGACAATTGTGTCTGATAGAGACCCGAAATTCACCTCGAATTTCTGGAAAGGACTATTCAAGGGATACAGAACGAATCTGAACTTTAGTACAACGTATCATCCTGAGTCTGATGGTCAGACAAAAAGGGTGAATAGAGTAATAGAAGACATACTGAGAATGTATGTGATGGATAAGCCATCAAGGTGGGAAGACTACTTGCATTTAGTATAATTCGCCTACAATAATGGGTATCATACATCGTTGAAGATGAGCCCATTCGAAGCACTTTATGGAAGAAAGTGCAACACACCAGTAAGCTAGGATAATCCAGCTGACAGAGCAATGATTGGGCCTGGGCTACTCAAAGAGATGGAAGACCAAATGATAAGGATTAAATGAAATCTGAAAGCTGCCCAGGATAGGCAGAAAAGTTATGCTGACAGTAACAGAACCCATTGAGAATTCAAAGTGGGTGACCATGTTTTCCTGAAAGTGAGAACTAATAGGAGTTCCCTGAAGTTGGGAAGTTACGCCAAATTGGCAGCAAGATTTTGTGGTCCATTTGAGATCCTGGAAAGGATTGGGACAGTTGCATACATGCTTGCATTACTTGCGTCTATGAGTGTACATAATGTGTTTCATGTTTCACTACTTAAGAAATATGTACCTGATGCTAATCATGTTATCAATTGGAATGTGATTCAGGTGGAACCAGAGGGTGTCCTGCAAGTGCATCCTGTGTGCATATTGGAAAGGAAAAGAAAACAACTCTAGAATAGAGCTATAGATCTTGTAAAGGTCCAGTGGACCTGGTACGATCCTGAGGATGTGACATGGGAGCATGCAGATGCTATGTGGGCAGAGTACCTGCATCTTTTTGAAAATTTTGAAAGGCTTGCAGAGACAGTGTAAGTTGCACTGAGGACAATGCAGAAATAAGGGGAGGGGAATTGTAGTGTCCCCAAGGCCGAGCCCTGTAATAAATCATGTTCTGAAAGGAATTGTAATTATCTTTTATAGGCTGGTGACACAAGTTTTTATAAGATGATGGCATATGTGTTTGTTAGCACAGGGAGCCTAAGTTTTGAAGGCTAGGAGCCTGCAGATGTATATGTAATCACGCAAAACAAATTAATAAAAATTTGTAAACATCGCCAGGTGTAGATCGACCACAATGAATGAGTGAAGGGGGGGTGAGCTTCCATAGAGAAGGCAAGGGATTAGGGGGATGGAAGGTGGGAAAAGGGGCTAAGTGTTAAGACTAGTGGGCTTCAGCCTTGGGAATAATATTTTAATATTATTTCAAAAGGGCATGAGCATTTCATGTCTTATCCTAAGTTCCTAAACATGAGGAAGGGATGCGTGCTGGTGGAATGCATGCAGTTCCCAGGGCGACAAGTGTCAACCCTGGTGCAAGCGAATAAAATGGCTAGGGTGAGCTGTGAGAGGGGCCCCTACTCTCATTCGATCAGATGACCTGAGCATGTACAGGCTCTGAGCAGTACGATGGACCCGAATTCTACAGAGAACCTTCATGCATCTCTGTGATTCGAAAAGCCTGTGCCTGGCTCTGAGAAAACCCGTGTATACCTCTGTATTGAACCAGAAGCCTATGATTGATTCTAAAAGAGACGAATTCACCTCTATTATGAACCAAAAATATTGTGTGGTGTCTGGGAATCCGTGTGCATCCGCTATCTGAAATGAAACTTGTGCGTGAAGCCTCTGTCTTGAAGCTGTGACCATGAGACCATTTATCCATTTTTGAACTTGTTTTGAGGAAGCCGGTGTATGTATTTCCGTGGGTAATTGCAACTGCATAGTGCGGGACAGCGTATGGCTTGTGACCAGTTGTGAAACACTCTCTGCAGGTGAGAGGGGTGTTTGAGGCTGGATGAACAGGTGGTTTGACCTGTGAGCGTCTCTCTCTAGGTGAGATAGTGTGTAGAGGAAGGAGAGGACTCTTGGAAAGAACCCTGTAGCTACCACAGAGCCCAAAGACTTCTGGTCCGGTCTGTTGCTATAACCCAAGGCAAGGGATATTAGTAGCCGAAGGACTGTCCAGGTGACAAAGAAGGTGTATACTCCTGGGGTGGAATAGGCATGTGGGGAATGCGGGTCTGTGGGCAGTGAGCGTGAGTGGTTCTTGGAAGAGAATTCCTTCTTGGTGACTGTGTGTTTTCTCTGTAACCTCAGCCTATCCTAGGATTCCCTTCCTTGGGGTGGAGCTTAGTCCTAGCTCGGGGGTGACCTACTGCTGAGCTGATGAGCAGTGCGGTCTAAGGCTGGGAGTTTGGTGGAATTACCTCAGTTTCAAGATAAGTATCATCTTATGTTAAATGTTACGTTTTGCATGCTTGTGATACTTATATTTAATCATGTATTCTATTGTGCAGATGAATTATGGTTAATGTCATTCTTAAAATTGAGATAACAATAATTTATACGACATACTCTGAGTTTAAATGTGTTTCATTTGCTTAAATGCATGTTGTTTTATAATCCAGAGCAGGTGTTATATTTCCACGAAGTTTGTTAACCGAAAAAGTGGTGTTACATTAGCACCTTTACAAGCGACCACCAGCTAGAGCCTAACTCTAGCACCCTTCACAACTCATAACTTCGCGAGTTGGAGTGTTGAGCCATCGTGCTCCTCCTTTACGAGTCCCCGAGATGCGATAAGTCAACAATGGGTTGGCTCCTTTCCCAGGTGACATGTTTCCACCACCTGTCACCCGCTTCCACCTTTTTCTAGGAACTTTTTGTTACACCACTTGTCAACCATGCGACCCCACCTATCGGGTGTGCTACGTGTTCATATGAGACCTTAGCACTCGAAACTTCATGACTTTTGCAATTGAAAAGAAACTCCGTCAACCCCACAAAGGTTCAGATCCAATGGTTCTCCTGTGACTTGGATCCAACAATCTGGATCTGCTTCCCTGATCCTCACAACTTGGGACTTCACAAAAACCAAGAATTTTGTCTGCTCTCCAAACACAAACCCCGAATTTGTGAATTGATCCAACGACGTGGGTTGAGATGAGATCAATTGCTCATATTGACCTTTGAATCCTAGGTGATGGGTTTCACCGGTCTCTAACCACCTTGCAACTCTGCAAGATCCTATGGTCCTCGCAACTTCACGAGCTCTCCATGAAGAATTATGACCACCCGATTCAGTCCTCAATGGCCTCTGCCCAACAACTGAGTGTTCTCCTTCCGGAACTCAACTTCTATGCGACGGTTTCGATCTTTGTCTCCCTTTGGACACTTCAAAGGCGTTATCTCTCTTGAGTTTTCACTTGCAAACTCAAGCCTTCCAAAAGGGTTCCTGCTCACACTCCTTGCAGCAAACTTTCAAATAACTTCCGGTTATTTGAATCTTCAACCCTGTGCACTCTTTGCAATAGTATTCCTTCGACTTCCCCCTTGGTTGATAATTTCTAAAGCCTCAACCAGCCTGCACACACCTTGCATGGCTCTGTGCTTCTCATGAACTTCTGCTGGTATGAGAACAACGATATCTCTCCTAATCTTTCTGAGATAAAAATCAGACCCTCGTCAACACACACCTTGCGGAGGTTCACTGCACTCCTTGCAGGAATTCTCAGGAAGAGAAACAATTGAAACTCATTCTTCTTCTCTTTCATACTTCATGCATTCAACATGAGATCATACACACAAGAAAACATTGAGATAAATGCATAACAGAGAAAACAAACCAACTGTAAACATACCATTTAACAAATGTAAACAATAAGCATCATAACACCATGAAATTTAAGTCAAAGTCTCATATATTAACTCAAAAGCTCTTGTACATGGGTTCTTCTCTACAACTCTCTACTACAGTTTTCCAGCTTATGAATTTTGAATGATCATATCATTACAATGATACAAGGGTGAGGGTGTTTATATCCGTTTTCCCTCCTACTCTTCTAAATTGTCTAATCTATTAAATTAAATCTACCTACTCGCATTCATTATGCATAAATGCCTCTACATAAGACAGATGAGAGAAATGATCAAGATCTATTTACAATCTCCAGAGAACAAAAGTAAGTACGCTTCCCTAGCTATTACATTAATGTTCGCTCATTAATTTTTCAAAACATTTCAAAATGTGCACTGGTGATTTTCCAGTTGCCTTCCGCCTTTATGCTTGCTTGGCTAGCTGCGTACGATGCTCCTGCATCCTACTCCCTCACCTGAAAATTTTCATGAACTCCTATTCATGAGCTCTTGCATGGTCTGTCCATGCCTATGAATTGTTGCTTCATCCTCCCAACTGGCATCTTCAATTGGATGTCCCTTCCACTTGACCAAGTATTCAAAATACTCTTTTCTCCTGGTATTTCTGCTAATCCTCTTGTCAATTATGCTTTCCATCTGTGGCTTTTCAGCTACATGCATTTGTTTTGTCCATTGGACCTCTTATTTCTCATCCTCTACTCCTTCTTCTTCAGCTATGTAAGGTTACAAATCCACGACATTGAATATCGGTGAGATTCTGACCCCATCAGGTAATTCAATCTCATATGCATTTTCCCCAAATTTCCATATGACCCTGCACGGTCCAAAATTTTTCATCTTTAGTTTGTTATACGTTCCCCTTGGGAACCTCTCCTTCCTTAGATGCGTAAGAATCAGATCACCAACTTCAAATTGAATTTCTCGCTTGTGTTGATCTGTTCTCCACTTGTATTTTTGACTTGTACTCTGCAATTGATCCTTAATTCGTCTATGAAGCTCCTTCATTCCTTCTGCAAAGTCCTCTGCACTAGCACTCCTAAATTCATTTTTTTTAGAATATTTCAATTAAGAAACTCCACTTGGTTGCATTCCATATACAATCTGTAATGGACTCTGCCCTGTGCTTCTAATGGGTGAATCATTGTAAGAGAATTCTGCCTATGGTAGAATCTGATCCCATTGACTGTGGTGTTCAATCACTAAGCTTCTTAACAAATCTCCCAAGATATTTTTCATGACTTATGTCTGTCCATCCATCTAAGGATGATACGCTGAGCTAAAAGACAAAATTGTCCCTAATTTATTCCACAAGGTCCTCCAGAAATTTCCTACGAACTTGGTATCTTGATCAGAAATGATACACCTTGGCAAACCATGAAGTCTGACAACTTCCTTAAAAAATAGGTTTGCAATATGAGTTGTGTCACTGGTTTTCTGGCATGGTATGAAATGTGCCATCTTTGAAAATCTGTTGACTACCACAAATATCGAATCACATCCTCTTTGTGTCATTGGCAGTCCAAATATAAAATCCATGCTCACTGCATCCCATGACCTTTCAGGTATGGGTAATGGTTGGTATAACCCTGGGTTCTGCCTTTTTCCTTTCATGCGTTGGAAAATTCTACATCTATCCACAAATTTATTGACATCTGTTCTCATCCCTGGCCAATAATATGAGTTATTCATCTTTGAGAATGTTTTATCATGACCGAAGTGTCCGACCAATCCTCCGCTGTGTTTTTCCTTTAACAAATTCTCCCTCATGGAGCATTTTGGAATACATAGCTGATTTCCCTTGAACAATAATCCATCCCGGATCATGTATTCAGTCCATTGGCTTCTATCCCTGAGAATTGGATTCTCAAATGCCTCATTTTCCTCGTTGAAGTATGGATCATCTTTTTACATTTCTTTGAGGTTATCAAAACCCAAAGTCTTGACTCTAAATTCCTGCATAAGAAAACATTTCCTTCTCAAAGAATCAACAACTTTGTTAGCAGTTCCAAAAATATGCTTAGTCACAAAAGTAAAATTCTGCATGAATTCAACTCATTTAGCATGTTTTTGGTTCAACTTCTCCTATTGAGTCACGAATTGCAAAGCATGATTATCACTGTACAAAACAAACTCCTTGGGAACCAAATAATGTCTCCATTTCTTCAGTGTTTTTATGACTGCGTAGAATTCCTTGTCGTATGTCGAGTACTTAATCTTTGCTTCATTCAGTTTTTCACTGAAATACGTGACCGACCTATTGTCTTGGCTTAAGACCGCTTCAATTTCAAACCCACTCACGTCACACCTGACCTGGAATGTCTTGTTGAAATCTGGCAAAACCAGAATAGGTTGCTCAGTGATCTTCTTCTTTAGCAGATTGAAACTCTTCTTTGCTTCCTCTATCCAGTGAAAAGATTTATGTCTTTTCTTCACCGTATCCATCATCGGTACACTAATTTCGCTAAAGTTTTGGATGAATTTCCCATAGAAGCTAGCCAAACCATGGAAGCTTTGAACTTCAAACACGCTCTTCGGCGATGGCCAATTCTTAATTGCCTTTATCTTTTCCGGATCCATTTTCAGTTCATTTGCAGAGATACCAAAACCCAAATAAATGAGTTATGTCCTCATAAATGACGATTTATTCATATTAATCAACAATTTATCCTATTTTGATCTCCTCATTACTGCAACTAAATGCTTTAAGTGTTATGTTTCTGCCTTGCTGAAAATCAATATATCGTCAAAATATACAGTGACGAATTTCCCTATGAAATCCTTTAGGACTTCATTCATCAATCTCATGAAAGTACTGGGTGAATTCATTAAGCCAAATGGCATGACAAAAGATTCATATAGCCCCTCATTCATCTTGAATGTTGTCTTCCATTCATCACCTTCTCTCATTCTAATTTGATGATACCCCCTTTTCAAATCAATCTTTGAAAAAAACCTTTCTCCACTCAAGCAATCCATCAAGTCATCCATCCTTGGAAATAGAAATATGTATCTGATGGTAATCTTATTGATTTCCCTTGAGCCTGTACACATTCTCCAGCCTCCATCTTTCTTTGGGCTGAGCATTGTCGGAACAACGCATCGACTCAAGCTTTCTCGAATCAATCCTTTGTCCATTAAGTCCTGGACCTGTCTCTTAACTTCTTCATTTTCCTGCGGCGTCAACCGATATGTTGCTTTATTCAGAAAACTGGATCCAAGTATAATATCAATATGATGACTTATACTCCCGATAGGTGGCAACGAACAAGGTAGTTCATCCACTACTATATCAGCAAACTCTCCCAACAATTCCTGGATTTCTTCTAGTAAATCATATATTCTTGTACTGGCCAAAATAATTTTGGGCTTCCTGACCACAATAAATTGTGTGTCATCCTTATTCTTAACCTCATCAAGAAGTTCCTTCCCACTCATGATAAGTACAGTGTTTCTCATCTCTGTTTTCACTTCTTTATCCTTAATCGACAACAACATGTGAGTTTTACCATTTTTTTTCATGGTGTACGTGTTCTTTCTCCCATCATGAACTACGTTTTTGTCATATTGCCATGGTCTACCTAGTAATAGATGACAAACATCCATGGGAATGACATCACATAATATTTCATCTTTATATCCTCCTATTTTAAATTCAACTAAACACTGTTTAGTGACATTTACCTGATGTCCTTTTTGTAGACAAGAAACTCTGTATGGGCTTGGATGTGCAACAGTCTCTAGCTCCATCTTTTCTACCATCTATGTAGATACAAGATTGTCTCTTCTACCGCTGTCCACTATGACCTTGCATACTCTATCCTTAGTTTTGCAAGCAATCCTAAATAAATTGTTTCTTTGGGTTGGGTTCTCTGCCTCCTTCACTAGCTTCAAGAGAACTTTCCTCATCATTAAGGATCTTCTTCCCTCAGCGTCTTCTGCCTCAACATTTTTTCCTTTAGCTTCGACAATGTGAGTTTCACCACCATATTTCTTCTTATCTGGACACTCATAGGATTTATGTCTAATCTTTCCACAGACAAAGAATTTCACTTCACCTCCTCTACCTCTTCCTCTTCCTCTGGCTCAAGGAAAAGTATTTCTATCAGCATACTGCCTTCCTTGTGAGCTTCCTCCTCTCTCAGGTTGAGTTTGAGGTTTATTCCCCTGTTCTTTAGGTTTTTGAGTTCTATCTTGGGCAATTGTTTTGCCTCTGGCTTGGCTTCTACCTCAACCTCTTTGACCTTTCTTCTGGATCATCTTCTCTTTAGCATTCAGAGCCATCTGATAAGAAACTTCCATAGTCTGAATGGTCATCATGCTCATCTCATCTTGAATGTCATATCGTAGATCATTCATGTACTTGGCAACTTTTTCATCATCGCTTTCTCGATGACCTGCTCTGATGTTTATCCTGTAGAATTCTTTTGTGTACTCTTTTACTGACATCAACTTCTGTCTCAAATTCTGCATCCTGCAAAATAGAGTGATTTTATAGTCCTTGGGTATAAATTTGGCTTTCATCTTTGCAACCATTCTATCCTAGATTTTGATATTCTGCTTGCCCTTGCAGCGTCTGTCAGCCTGCAGTTCATCCCACCACAGTGTTGCATGCCCTTTAAGTCTAGTAATGACATGTTTGAATTTCTTGTCTTCCTTGACATCCTCATAGTCAAAGTATTTGTCTAGAGCTCTAATCCAGTCTAGAAGTTCTTCAACATCCAAGTTTCTCTCATACACTGGAATGTCCATTTTTTCTCTAGCACCTATCCTTGCAACAACCCTGAATAGGCGTTCTTCCGCAGCATCTTCGATTGCAACTTCTTCATTTCCATCTTCATTTTCACTTTTAGCTTCGTTGATATCCCCAGCGTCAACTATGCACCTCTGTGTTGTCTCCATAGCATCAAGCCTGGACCGTAATTCACGCATTACTCTTTCCCTTGTTGGGTTAGGTATTTGCCTAACTCTTCTTCTCGGCATTTCTCTTTCCTCTGATAGATCAGGTATTTTCCCGTCTCTTCTTCTCGGTGGCATGGCTGTAAAATTTTCTCTCTTCTCTCTGCTACAAAAAGAAAAGAAATTATTCTAGGCTCTGATACCAAATGATAGCAAGACCCCCGACCCTTGGGATGAGATCTTCTTAGGATCATTCTTTCTTCACCTCGAGCCGAATCGTCTCCCTCGGATCCCTATTGGAACCTCGCGAATTCGATCCACAGGTCCTTCATTAAAACCACCTTGCGCAACTTAACACCAGGCGCAAGCCTCACACCTCCATGCGACTACAACCCGAGCATTAGTGCAAGTGATTTATCACAACTCACAAGTTCATGGGTTGAAGATCCTCAACTCCTCTTTCTCCAAATGTCGATACCAAAGAATGCAATACGTGTATGGCTCCCCCTTGTTAGCACCTTTACAAGTGACCACCAGCTAGAGCCTAACTCTAGCACCCTTCACAACTTACAACTTTACGAGTTGGAGTGTTGAGCCCTCATTCTCTTCCTTTCCGAGTCCCTGAGACGTGATAAGTCAACAATGGGTTGGCGCCTTTCCCAGGCGACGTGTGTCCACCACGTGTCACCTGCTTCCACCTTTTTCAGGGCACTTGTTGTTACGCTACTTGTCAACCATGCGGCCCCACCTGTCGGGTGTGCTATGTGTTCATATGAGCCCTTGACGCTCGATGCTTCATGACTTCTGCAGTTGACAAGAAACTCTGTGAACCCCCGAACCTCTGATATGCGATACCCCGCGAAGGTTCAGATCCAATGGTTCTCCCGTGACTTGGATCCAACGGTCTGGATCTCCTTCCCTACTCCTCGCAACTCGGGACTTCACAAAAACCAAGAATTTGGTCTACCCTCCAAACTCACGAACCCCAAATTCATGAATTGATCCAATGACGTGGGTTGAGACGAGATCAACGACTCATATTGACCTTTGAATCCTGGGTGATGGGTTTCATCGGTCTCTAACCACCTTGCAACACTACAAGATCCTGCGGTCCTCGCAATTTCACAAGCTCTCCATGGAGAATTTTGACCGCCCGACTCAATCCCCGATGGCTTCTGCCCAATGACTGAGTGTTCTCCTTCCTGAACTTAACTTCTATGTGATGGTTTCGATCTCCATCTCCCTTTGGACACTTCAAAGGCATTATCTCTACTGATCTTTCACTTTCAAACTCAAGCCTTCCAAAAGGGTTCGTACTTGCACTCCTTGCAGAAAACTTTCAAATAACTTTCAGTTATTTGAATCTTCGACCATGTGCACTCTTTGCAACAGTAGTCCTTCAACTTTCCCCTTGGTTGATAATTTATAAAGCCTCAACCAGCCAGTGCACACCTTGCACGGCTCTGTGCTTCTCCTACACTTCTGCTGGTATGAGAACAACGATATCTCTCCTGATATTTCTGAGATAAAACTCAGACCCTCCTCAACGCACACCTTACGGACATTCACTACACTCCTTGCAAAAATTCTCAGGAAGAGAAACAATTGAAACTCATTTTTCTTCTCTTTCAGACTTCATGCATTCAACATGAGATCATACACACAACACAACATTGAGATAAATGCATAACAGTGAAAACAAACCAACTGTAAACATAGGATTTAACAAATGTAAATAGTAAGCATCATAACACCATGAAAATTAAGTCAAAGTCTCATATATTAACTCAAATGCTCCTGTACATGGGTTCTTCTCTACAACTCTCTTCTACAATTCTCCAACTTATGAATTTTGAATGATAATATCGTTACAATGATACAAGGGTGAGGGTGTCTATATCCATTTTCCCTCCTACGCTTCTAAACTGTCTAATCTATTAAATTAAATCTACCTACTTGCATTCAGTACGCATAAATGCCTCTACATAAGATAGATGAGAGAAACGCTCAAGATCTATTTACAATAACCAAAGCACAAAAGTACGTATGCTTCCCTAGCTATTACATTAATGTTTGCTCATTAATTTTTCAAAACATTTCAAAATGTGCGCTGGTGCTTTTTCAGCTGCCTTCCACCTTTATGCTTGCTTGGTTGGCTGCGTATGATGCTCCTGCATCAAAAAGGTGTTCCCCTTCTTCAAAATACTCTAGTTCCTCTAGATAGACTTTTGTCGTAGCAATGGTGACATTGAGTTATGCATCAATCATGTTTCTTCCCTTTTCTGGTTATGATTCAGAGTTTGAGTTAGCGTCTAACCCTGGGGATTTTTTCTTAGCCAACAAAGACTGTTTGGAGCGACATTCATCAGTATTGTGCCAAGGGATTTTATGGAACTCACATCACTTTCCCATGTCCTTCTCTGATTTAGATTACCCTTCTTTATTGGTGGCTTGGGATGGTTATCCTAGGGTTGGCCATCCTTGATCTATTTGTTATCCTAGGAGTTAGGACCACCCTTACCATACTTTGGCTATTGTGGATTTGTAGACCTGAACTCCCACTTTTTCTATTGCTTGAAATTCTTCTCGATTTTGACAACATATCAGTAAGTGGCTCCCAACGATGAGATTCCTAAAAAATCCATTTAGGTTTTGATGTAACTGTGTAGAGCCCCGCAACATTTTAGGTTGATATGTCACTCAAATTATTTGCTACCCATATTGGTCCACAAGGTATGGAAATTATTGGTGAACTATGACATTGTTTTTCCTCTCTCTTGGTGCAGTGTGGCCCATCTCATGTGTTTATCATCATAACTTCCAACGAGGTAATATTGTTCCTTGAGGGAATCAACAAAATCCTCACAAGGGGGTCCTGGCCAAAAAATTATAGATGCATCCTAGGAATGTTTCTTACTTCAAGTTTCCCACCAATATATGACATGGGGAAGGGCCTTAAGGAGAACAAAGGTGATCTTTTCACTATTGGAAAAATTGTGAATAGAGAAATAACTCTTTAGTAGATTTAACCATTTTTCCAAAGCGTCAACGTCTATCTAGAATTCAAATAAAGGAATATCAAAGTTAAATTGTACCTTGAAGGGTCATCACACCTCCAAAGTGATATTTTGTTGAATCTTCCTCCAGTTTTTTCGGCATCCGTCGAAGGATCTAGGCGAAATTATCCATTATTGTGTTCCTTTATTGCACGAGGGTTTCCTCGAGAAATAGTTTGAAAGGATCCCCTGTCCCTTCGTCCCTCTTTTCTTCCACCATGGAATGTTTCTTGGGTGTGCAATAGAGGTTTTACTCAAGATTAAAAATCTCAAGACCCAACTCTCTATACCCTAACCTTGTCGGGGACATGCACTAAGAATGACAAGGAGCAAATCGCTATGATACCACCGATATGGATTATTTTGGTGAATGATATGAAGGAATAAATATAACAAATATATAACAAATAAATACAAAGAGATATGGAAAGGAACAGAATAATATAGTAAATCTCAAATTCTATTATTGACTGTTTGAAATACAAAAGACTGTAAAATTCAAAAACACACAAGCTAGCTAGAATGGTGGTATCTTATCTCTAAGAAGAGATGTGTCAGTTACACTCATTCCCAATAATATGTGTA
>ML803140.1:176623-189384 GCA_009831015.1 Picea engelmannii
AAACTATTAATCATATTACAAATGTTTTCACTTATAAATTTAAGGAGAATATGTGGTGTGATAAAGAATTAGTGGATAAAAGGAAATTAAGATATTACAAAGAGGTGGTCAACCCTAATTTAGAAGATCAAAATTACCTCTCAATTTTGAGAAGTGCAAAGAATACAATGAGCATTGGTAAAATAAGAACAAACTCGCATGAGCTACATAGTGAAATTGACCATTGGAAATTTCTCAAAACACTGTGAAATGAAAGAATATGTCATCTTTGTGACACTAAGAGGGTAGAATATGAAAAACACTTCCTCTTAGATTCCCCTACATATACCCATATTAGATCCCAATTTAAAAATATGTATCGTAATACAGACCTTCTTAATCTTCTAAGTCGTCAAAACTATGGCGATCTTTGAATGCTTCTCTCAATGTTTTTTGAGCATAGAAATACAATTTAAAAAAAAATCAAAGTAATATCTTATGTTCTTAAGGTTCAATATCAATTGGTATCAATAGATATTATTCATCGTCATCATTTATATCATAAGTAGATTTTAAATAAATTATATATATATATATATATATATATAATTTTGAAGTGTAATAGTTATTTATATATATAATTTTGAAAAAAAAAAAAAGAAGATATCTTTCATATTTTAACGAAAAAGTTTACATTGTATTGAAAATATCAAGAAATTTTATATAAAAACCATAAATTAAGTTATAAATATATAGTGAAGAAATTTTATATCAAAAAACCATAAATTAAGTTATAAATATATCGTGAAGAAATTTTATATCAAAAACCATAAATTAAGTTATGAATATATAGTGATTAAGTTTATGATTCCATCTGTTCAGGTTTATTTGCCCCTTCTAAAGTGATGGAATGAGTATAATAAATATTTTTCTTTCAATATACTTGTTATTTATTTGAAGTATACTTTTTAAGAGGGTGGAAATTTCATGGCATTGTAACAATCCATGACAAAAACAAGAGAATGGAGCTAAAAAGTTGAATGGTATTATTGTGATTATTGGTTAAAAGGAATTCAACATATTTGTTATTTATTTGAAATATAAATTTTAAGAGGATGGAAATTTCTTGGCATTGTAAATATTCAAGACAAAAAAAGATATTGGAATGGATCTAAAATGTTTAATGGTATTATTTTGATTATTGGTTAAAAGGTTTCTGATAGCTAATATAGAAAAATTATCCAAATAATAAAATTGGATGTGAGAAACAATCAATGTTTGGTATAAAAAAGAAGTTAAAAATAATAGTGTGTTTGATGTCAAAAACATCCAAAGCTTTTGGGAAAAAACTTTAACATTTTTATAGTTACTAATATTTTTCAAAAAATTTCCAAGTCTTATCTAGGAACTCATTATACATAAATTATGAAATATTTTTAAAAAAACTTCTAAGTTTTATTTAGTTAAGTAACTCATTATACATAAATTATCAAAGTAAAATCCATCTTGCTTATAAGAAAAAATAACATTCAATAAAGATTTTTCATATAATTTTTTTTTATCATTGTTATAGCTTTAATTTCCACCCTACAGGTTAGAAGGGAATCCAACAAAAGATGAATGCTAAGACACATATCTAAATTGATATTTGGGTCATTTTTTAGGTTCATTGTGGGTCATACATGAGGCAACAAGTGATAATCGTTGATGGTCATCTATAGTGTAACAAGCGATGATCCCTGCCACCTTCTAGATTTGTAGAGTTATGAAGACGTAAGTGAGGCATGCTTTTTTTTTTTCATGGCATGATCCTAAGAGATCACATCATTAGAGTATCCATTGGGTTCTAGAAGATCTATAAGCTATCCCAAACCTATTCCAAGGGTCTATATAAAGAAAGAAATTCTTGAGCAAGAGGAGGAAAAATTATTTACAGAGTTATCTTGTCTAAATACAAAGGAGCTTCTCCATTATACAACAACCACAATCATATTTCCTAGTTTGATTAGTAAGTTGAGGAGGAGCAAGGAGAAAGAAGAAAATGTGAATGCATTCACACCAAAAGTATGCTGATTGATGTATTTCCTTCATTTTCATGAATAATTTTATTGGTTTTCCCCTAAATATGTTTTTATTTGACTTACAAATGTTTATATATGGTATTGTAATCAATAGATCAACATATATCTGAATTGGATTAGTAGTTCCTAACACTAGGAGAAGAAGTAGATTGATGTTTGTTTTTTTCTTGTGTGCAGGAAGAAGGTTAGAAGGACTAGAGATGGAACTCAAAGTATACAACAACCAAGAAATAAGAAGACAAACTTCATAAAGTAAGGTATGTCATTTTCTCCCCGCTTGGTATAAAAAATAATTACTTGTTTAGATCTAGGAAAACCATTAGAATTATAGCACCACTGTCTATCTAGGATAAATAGGAAGATCTTAGGGAGATATAAATTTCAATACTAAGGAGATTTCTCCGTAACATAATTGACAACTCTTTTGGGGAAAGTATCTTTGATTCTTCTCTAGTTTAGAATTATTTTCCAATTAGCCTATAGTTTTATGTTTGTGATTTTGTTTCTGTCTTCCCTGTTACTCCTCAAGAATGTATGTCTCGGATCTGGTAGATCTGAGACGGATCTAATAAGTCTAAATAAGATCCATATTTTCAAAAAAAAAAAAACTACAGATCACATGTTGTAGTATTACTATCAGGAAACACATAGCTAGATACAACGTTGTGACACACAATGATCATTGTAAACTGGGAAACTTGCAGAATTGATAGAATTTTTAGATTAGATCTTGCTTGTCTAATCCCGGAGGTATCTGATTGATCTGTACTATTAATATTCAGCCTCTGATCGATTCTGGTTGTCACATAATTGTCCTTCAATTAATGTTCGGAGTGTGTTTTTGTGACTTGTTTGGATTGCTTGATTAATTTTGTTTATTGTTTAGTGATACTTCTAAGTTGGGTGGTGAACCCAACAAATATAAATATATTTGGTAGTGTTCTGATGTGATTGCATTTCGTTTTTGCCCTTGTGATTATTATTCATTACTATATCCTTTCCTTGTGAGTTTTGGGTTGATATCCCATGTATACATTGAAGTGTGATAGGGGGCATGACTACCAATATCATAGAACCCTATGCTTGCAAAGTTGATGGTTTTCCATTTTCATGTTGTGTTCATAAGTAGATTAAGAATCTTTTGCATTACATTTAGAAAAATACCAAAAAGAAAATGCGTGCTTGTAATATTTTGAAGCATTAGAACAAAAATGCATGGGTGAAGTGTTTGATTTCAACTCTTTTCATAATTTTGGATCTAAATTGTGTGTATGGTTCCTTGGTGTCTGAGGATTTCTTCCTTAAGTTTACAAAGAAAAGGAAAAATCCTCTTTCCCTCCCAAATTGCATTGGCATCTTTGCATTGCCTGGTTGGGTCAAGAGTCATAAATACCATAAAGGTTTCATTCATTTCACTTTGACATAAAAAAACAACCATAGAAATAATTGCATAATTTAAAATCTACTAGACATTTAGATTTTTTAGTACAACAACATTAGATGGGATTAGTGCCTTGGAATAGGATTGGAGAAAAAACTCTCCAAGGCCAGCAAAATGAAACCTAGAGTCCTTAATGAGTGAAAAAACCATTTTTACAACTGGTGTGTCGGGAATCTCCTCTAATATAGGAGTTAAGCACGAGGTCACATTGGGGCAAGTAGGGAGATTACCCCTCTCTCCTTGTTTTTGTCTCCATGATATCGCTTCTACTACTATGTATGTCGGGGTTTCATTGGTGCCACATCTTTGTGTGAGGTAACTCCTTATAAGATTCAGGCATAGTTACCCCACCCTTATGTGTGGTCCGACCTACGATTGTTCACTCGATAATTGATTGTGAGGTGGTATCCTTAGTGACCATTCCTAGGTAGCTACATAGGTGACTGGAGGTGGGACGTTCCTATAAGTATCTGGGGAAGACATTCATTCATGGTCTCATTTCCCTTGGAGGGTTCTTGAATTAATAAAGGGTGCTTGCATTAGTCAGGGTTGTTTCTCATCATTCATGATAATTTCTCTGGATAACTTCTCTAGCCAATCTTTTGGGGACTTCATCTCCCTGAGAGGGTTGGATTTTGGAAGGCCCATTGAGCCATTGGTTTTCCTCTTGTTGTACTAGATTTGATAGGGGTGTTCTCTTTCATTCAGAGTCTAGAATGACCTTAGGAATTGTGTTTGATTTTCACATATTATTTTCATAGTATATGAAATACCACGTTTATCACATCAATTATGAGGACTAGATCCAATCACRGAGGAACAACCATCTCTGAAGTAGTGTGAAATAGGTGACTAAGAATCCAAAGAGTCTCRTATTTGGTTTGASGAGACTTGTTTGGMTGAGGTGGAAGTGGTCGAAAAAAATCRTACATGAAACTTTAACCCTCCTTTGATTGATCCTGAAGCACCCATACTTGTCCAGGTAAGGGAATTTTTTAGTGCACCTTTTTCTTTATTTAGCAATCCTCCCAACATGTCAAGACCAAGTGTTTTTTCCAATGTAGTTGAGCCTTCAAGATCATCTGCAAGTGGGGCTGGGGGAATCCCAATGATGAACATGTTACCTTCTCTTAGCACCATTGGACCAACACCATATATGGATTTTTCTACATTTCCCTCGATATGGAGGACCCCAACTATGTATTAGCTTCCATCCATTAGTATACCTAGCATTCCTACTCCCATCCCTTCTATTTTGATGCCCACCTATGGATATTTTTTTTCGTGGGGGGGTGAGCCTTGGTTTCAACATGGGAGGTGGCATTACTTCCACCTCCACCATTCTCGTGAGAATATCGGCATCATCAAGTCACCATTGTGTCATGTTATATGTTCAAGTAAATTTTAATTGTGAGTGACACCTCATGTTTTGTTGATTTTCTGAGTTGGACATTCTTGTGTTAGTTTTACTTGGTGATACTCTCTCTTCACATCATCTCTTGGTGTATGTTTTTTGTCAATTAATGGGGGATACATTAAGGCCCCCTGTCAATGGATATCTATGTATCTATTTCACCACATTATCTAGGAAAGGTATATAGAAACCAATCGATACCTTGGATCTTGCAGTCCTCGGTGGAAGGCCTCCTCATGATCAACAATGGGTTTACATATTTGAAGTTTGATCGATTGATTCTATGAGTGTTCAACATCATATCTTATATTCACACTCTCTATATTCTAATAGGTACATTTGGGTCCATCTTCTTCATTGATGGGTCCCCTCACATATGTTAACATTATACCTCAATGATCGGTAATAGGATAATTTATACCATGCTTGAAATTAGCTCATCTATTTTCATGCTGTATATTTGTACCATCGAGTTTTAGGATGAAGACCTTGGTATCGAGGCCACATCCTTCATTTTCAACATCCCCTCCCAATTTTCAATGGAGTATATCACTTATATATGGGTACTTTGAAGAATTCGAGGGAACTTCCCTCAATTCTCATTGTATTCCTGATGTTTATATGATATGTCATAGATCCACATTGTATTGTTTGGCGGTTATGATTGTATTCATGACATAGATCCACAATGTATTGTCTTATGGCCATGATATTATTGATGACATGGATCCACTTTGTATTCTTTCATGGATATGGTATTGCATTTCATGTCATGGATCTATAGTTTATTTTTTTGTGGCCATACTTTGATACTATTCAGAGTCTAAGTATGTCTACCTAAGGGATGTTCTATATATTAATTCATCTATGGTGTTTGATTGCAGGTATGCTTTGACCTCCATACATCCTTTTCTATTTCCTTATGTTGCCTCACATGGACATTATTTTATTGTAATGTGTTTTGAACTTCCATTCCTTTCCTAGTCTCACACATTATACAACAATCAACTATCATCGCTAGTAATCTATAATGCAACAAGCGATGGTCCCTACGACCTTCTAGATTCATAGAGTTTCAAAGAGGTAAGTGAGAGATGATTTATTTCTTCATGGCGTGAGCCTAGGAAATCACATCATTCAAGTGTCCATTGGGATATAGAAGATACAAAATCTCTCCCAAACCTCTTCCAAGAATATATATAAAGAAGGAAAGTCTTGAGAAAGAGGAGAAGAATCATTTGTAAAGTTATGCTATCCAAATATAGACAAGATTCTCTAGTCTACAATAGCCACAATCGAATTGCCTAGTTTGATTAGAAAGTGGAGGAGGAACAAGGTGCAAGGAGAAAACATGAATGCATTCACACCAAAGATTTGATGATTGATGTATTTCTTGCATTTTAATGAATAAGATCATTGGTTTTCCCTTAAATATCTTTGTATTTGAATTACAAATGTTTGGATATGATCTTGTAATCAATAAATCAACATAGATATGATTTGGATTGGTTGTTCCCGATACTAGGAGAAGAAGTAGATCAATGTTTGTTTGTTTCTTGTGTGCAAGAAGTAGGTTGCAAGCATCAGAGCTAGAACTCAAGGTTTGCAACAACCAGGACATACGAGTACAACCTTCAAAAAGTAAGGTATGTCATTCTCTCCCCTCTTGGTATAAAAATGGATTGCTTGTTTAGATACCGAAAAACCATTAGAAGTATAGCCCCACTGTTTATCTAGGATTAGTAGGAATATCCTAGGGAGATATAACTTTCCATACTATTGAAATTTCTCCATAATAGAATTGGTGACTCCATTGGGGAAATAATATTTGATTCTTCTCTAGTTTAGAATTACTTACCAATTAGTCTGTGTTTTATGTTTGTGATTTAGTTTCTTTCTTCCTTACTACTCCTCCAGAATCTATATCTCTTAGACCTGGTATATTTGAGACATATATGATAGGTATAAAGTAGATCCATCTTTCCAAAAAAAAAAAAAATGTTGTCGTTGCTTGCTACAGTATCGTTGTCATGCGACATGTCGCTAGTTGTAGTGCATGTAACCCGTGACGATCCTTATAAACTAGGAAAAATGCAAAATTGTCAGAATTTTGAGACTAAATTTGGTTTGTCTTATCCCATAGGTCTCTGATTGATCTGTACTATTAATATTTAGCCTTTGATCGAGTCTAGTTGTCACATAATTAAACTTCAATTTTTGTTTGGAGTGTGCTTGTGTGACTTGTTTGGATTGCTTAATTAAGTTTGTTTGATGTCTAGTGATCCTTCGAAGTTGGGCGGTGAACACAATATATATGAACAAATCTAGTAGTTTTCGGATGTGATTGCATTTCATTTGTCCCCTTGTGATTATTCTTCAATACTAGATCCTTTCCTCATGAGTTTTGGGTTGAGATTTTATGTAAACATTGGAGTGTTCTAGGGGACATCACTACCAATATCACACTACCCTTTTCTTGAAGATTTGTTAGTTTTCCATTTGCATGTTGTGTTATTGAGTATATTAAGAATCTTTTGCATTACATTTAGAAAAATACAAAAAAAAAAATTGCATGTTGGTAATCTTTTGAAGCATTAGAACGAAAATGCATGGGTGAGGTGTTTGATTTGAATTACTTTCAAAATTTTAGATCTGAATTTTGTGTATGGTTGATTAGTGATTGAGTATTTCTTTATAATGTTTACAAAGGAAAAGAAAAAACCTCTTTCCCTCCCATAGCTAGAATTCATTGAAGTGAAAAAATTGGATTAGCATCTTTTCATTGCTTGGTTGGGTCAAGAGTTATAAAAACCATAAAGGTTTCATTCATTTCCCTTTGATGTAAACAACATCCACAAAAAGAATTTCATAATCTAAAATCTACTATACATTTTTCTTTTTTAGTGAACCAACAATAGATAGGCTTAGGGCCTTGAAATAGGAATGGAGAGAAAACTCTCCAAGGCCACCAAAATGAAACCTAGAGTCATTAACAACTAAAAAATCCATTTTTACAGCCAGTGTGTCAGGAAACTCCTCTAACATAGGAGTTATGCATGAGGTCACATTGGGATAAGTAGGGATGTTACCCCTCTATACTTGTATTTTTTTTTCTTGTGGTATTGTTTTGACTACTATGTATACGATGGTTTTGTTGGTGCCAAGCCTCTATGTGAGGGAACACCTTCAAAGCTTCGGGAATAGTTACCCTTCCCTTATGTGTGTTTGGACCTGTGATTGTTCACCTAGTAATTGATTGTAAGGTGGTATCCTTAGTGACCATTCTTAGGTAGCTACAGAGGTGACTACAGGTGGGATGTTCATGTAAGTACTTGTGGAAGATGTTCGTTCATAGTCTTAGTTCTCTCGGAGGGTGCACACCTTAATAAAGGGTTCTTGCAACAATGAGGGTTTTTTCGCATAGATCATTGTAACTTATCCTCATACCTTCACTAGCCAATATTATGGGGACTTCATCTCCCCTAGACACTTGATTTTTGGAAGGGATCCTAAGCCATTAGCTTGCTTGTTGTTATACTATATTTGATAGGCTTGTGCTCTTTGATTCAGATTCTAAAAATCACCTTAGGTTGAATTGTGTTTGATTTGCACATATTATTTTTACCGTGGTTTAATCACCATGTCAGTCTCATCGGTTATGAGGACTAGAGCCAATCATGGAGGTACAACTACCTTTGAAGCGATTTGAAATAGGTTACCAAGAATCCAAAGAGTCTCATCTTTGGCTTGAGGAGACTCATTTGGTTAAGGTGTAAGTGGTCGATGAAAGTCCTCTACCAAAAATTAACCCTCCTTTGGCTAATCCCGAAGCACCCATACTTATCTAGAAAATGGAACTTTTTAGTTCACCTACTTCTTTGTTTAGAAATCCTCTGAGAATGTTAATACCAAGTGTTTCTTCTAATGAATTTGAGCCTTCAATCCCATTAGCAAGTGGGACTAGGGGCATCCTAGTGATATCCACATTACCTTCTCTTAGCACCATTGGACCAACACCATCTATCCCTTTTTCTACAGGTCCCTTGATTTGGGGGATCCCAATTGTTTTTTGTCTTCCATCTGTTAGTATACCTAGTGTTCCAATTCCCATACCTTATATTTTGATTCCCACCTCTAGATATTTTTCTGGTGGGGGGACAAGCCTTGGTTTCAACATGGGAGGTGGAATTCCTTCCACCTCCACCAATCTCGTGAGAAGCCCAACATCATTAGGTGTGGGTGTAACCTTTGGATGGAACATTTCTAGTGGTTTTGGGACTGTATCTAGTTATCATGGGGGTAGTAGTATGTCAAGAGGTTTTAAATTCCCATGGGGTAGCATACCTTTCCTTGGGGGCATATCCCTTTAGGATAATTCTTAACTATGGGGAGGATTTCCCTTTATCAATACCTCAAGTTTTTTGTGCTTCTTCCCTAGGAATAATTTCGGGAATTTTTTTCCTATCGAGTCCACATCTATCCCTGGGGGGAATCCCCTCAGGGGCACGTCTACTCTAGGGAATAGTCATTCCCCTAGAAGTGCCACCATCCCTAGGGGAACTCACTCTTTAGAAGCACATCAACAACCTTCTAGTAGTACAAACATAAGGAGACTACAAGGTTCTTTTGGGACAACAACGATTTCATCTCCCTCCCAATATTTATTTTCTCATACATCGTTTCCTTTCCTTGAAATGTTATACTTACTTGATTTATCACTTTTGAAAAATGACCCTATTTCCCACAACCCTTCATGGTCGGTCGTTCCTACCAAGCTACCATCATACATTTCAAAATTCAACGAAAATCCAAGAGAATACCCCTCCACACACATCATAACATATCACTTGTGGTACTCATCCAATTCCTTGATGGATGATCGTGTGAGGCTACATATTTTCCAAATACCCATGACCAGAAGTGTCTCCAAGTGGTATATTGAGTTACAAGGCATTTCCTTTAAGAGTTTCAATGACTTGGAAATTGTGTTTCTAACGCATTACCAATTTCCCATTCAGTACTAGATAGGATTGTAGCTCTTGGAATCACTGCATCAAGATACTTCAACCCACATTTCTGATCATATAAATGAGTGGCGATGAAGACATAGGATGATAAAAAAACATATCCTATATAAGCTCTTGATGAATTGGTTCACCAAATACCTCCTTCCAACCATTGCCAATGATGTAACTATGCCCGGGGCGTTTACCGAGGGGAAATCCATCATGTGTACGCAACACTTATATTAGATATAATCTCAGTCGGGTACTCTTTATGACATAATCCCACATGCTCCTAGGTCATCGATAGATTATAAGAAGACAAACCCATGACCCTATGTCGACGATGTGTTGGGTTTTTTTCCCCATGTCTCTATGCTCCAATTAGCTGATCATATGGGTCACATGTCTATCTCATCACACCCTTCAACTTCTAGCTCTAATGCTAAAATAGAAATGGTCCCTACTCAGGCCTTCGAGGTGAATTTTATGTATTCCACGCAATCGAGGAATCCTACGAAACCCGGAGGAAAGAAAAAAGAGTAATAAAAAAAAAAATCTAGCAATAAGAAAGGGACCTCTCCCACCCAAAACAATCAAGGGGGTGCAAGAAATGTAAGAAGAAGATTCATTTCCACAACACAATTTTTGTGGAGGACCATCCTACCCATCAACGTCCTCGAAAGGATGAGGTCCATTGCTTTTTGGCTCAACAAAGAGGACCCCACCATCTCACTATCCTAATTCATTATTTTCCCTCTTAAACTCAACACATGGTTGCAACAAATCCTGCCCCTACGCAATGGGGCATGGAAGGTACCCCTCACCATTAGGGTTCTTCCTCAAATGCTTCTATTTTCATGTGTGACCAGACGATCAATTTACAAACTCAAGCTAATAATTGTGACGCTTCTGAGCCTACTTTAATTAAAGAAATTAGTTTAGTTTCAAATAAATAAAATAAAATTTTATTTTTATAGGATCTTAACCTTTAGAATTAGTTTTGTTTTATTTTAAAGTTTCCTTAATAAATTAAAGGTTTATTATAAACCTTTGTTATATAGTTTAAGTCTTGTTTAAATAGTGTAATTTCATTTAATAATTTTTCAATTTTGTTATTAGATAGTTTTATATTAATAAAATTACATATTGCTTGCATATTGATTGTGCCCTCGAGCCATCAAATAAAAATTGTACAATGGATTGCAACTCCCCCATGTGCTCGACGTTTAAACTAGAGGAAGGGGGGTGCAAAACTCAACCCGAGTTAAAAAAAAATAATGTGGCGCTCATCCCTGAATTGTGGCACCCAGGGCCTATGGTTAGTCTAACCACACCCGACTCCCCTGCAATTGACATGGGAGCGACATGTATCTTGCATGACAAAAATTGATGAAAAGGTAAAAACATTCAATTTATTCATTTTAGTTATTTGGTTGCAAAACTCAACCCGAGTTAAAACAATTGATGTGGTGCTCATCCATGAATTGCGGCACCCGGGGCCTGTGGTTAGTCTAACCACACTCGAATTCCCCATAATTCACATGGGAGCGACGTGTATCTTTCATGACAACAACCAATGAAAAGGTAAAAACATTCAATTTATTTATTTTAGTTAGTTGGTTGCCAATTAAAATTTGAAACGTGTATATTTCCATTTAGAAAGAGGGTAAAGGTAAAAAATTTGGTTTATTTTGATTTGCAAAGAGTCGAGCACCTATTAGTTGTTCATGTGCAATCAACCATCATCGCTCCATCCTGATACTTTTTCCTATCAACATCCTCTACAGGTAGTTCGAATCCTACTTACCCTTCTTATTTTTATGATTAAAAAGTAGTCTTCTTAGCCCGTAGAAACCAAGAAAAATATAAATGTTATGGTGGAATATTTGGTCAACAAAGATAAGGATATTGTTTATCCTATCTTTTCGTTTGACCCTTTTGAGTTATATCAACATGTAGACCTGGGTTCTATGGATCTAATCGACCATTACTATGCATGGGAATCCAACTTAGCTAAGTTTTTCGTACCCCAGGTACATCATATCATGAAATTTGTAGTTTGGTGTGCTTTGAATTACATCCCCTCCAAAAGAATCATAATTTCTACAATTGAGTCTCTCCTCATCGAATTAATCCCTTAGTCTTATTTTGAAATGATGGGATTTTCCATTGAACCATGATAACGAACCATTAAATGAATTCATAGCAGGTAAATGTTTCAAAGAATTGAAACCATAGGAAATGGTTACTTTATTACAATCGTATCCCTGTAGAAGTCTTGATGTTCCAGATGATAATGTTTTCATCTAGTCCAATCTATTTCCTGAAACTTCCCGAAAAATTATTTCTATTATTTCTATAATTTTGGGGGGAAATGATGACATGACAATTGATGAATCATGGTTTCAATTATCCCAATTACAACCAAACCCGTTACTAAATTTAATTATGCCCAATTCTTAGTATACCAAATCCACTACCAACTCACTGAATTTGAATCTCTTATAAGCTTTAGATACCAATATTATTTGGTTCACCTCTTTCTGTTTACAAAATCCTTCCATTTTTTTCATCTAGGGTTAAATGTTGAAGATGATATTGGTAACCCAAATCTATTCATTCACTGGACTTCTATGATTAAAAAGAATTCTCTGAATGTTTAATTTTCACAATATGTTTACCAGTTTATGTCTAAATCCTACCAAATTATATACAATGAAGTTCCCCCTAGAATCTTTCTTGAGTGAAAGAATGTTAATCCCTAATATTGGCTAATTACCCCTTAATTGGGTCATATTATATTAGTAATGTTATTTTATTTATGTCGGCTTTAGGCCATT
>ML803141.1:10474-39649 GCA_009831015.1 Picea engelmannii
CTTTAACCTCCAAGAAAACATAATTCTATATCTACCCCAAGACCTATCAACCAAACATCAAAACATAGACAATTGAGTAGCTTCTAGTAGAGCATTGTCCTTGTATTCACATTCCCACAATGAGCCTTGTAGCATGATGGCTTTTTTTGACAACATATCCTATTTTTTTATTAAAATCCATGTAGATATGGAAAAATGAGGCCTCCTCGAACATAGATTTTTTCTCCAAGCATAGTGCCATGATTGGCTCCAAGACCAAATATGTAATATTAAATTTTCCATTATCCCAATCCATCAACAACTTAAAATCTCCAAGAACTTGCAAACACCTAATATTTTTTTCAAGTGCCACTTTCATCAACATCTAGAGGGTGTAGAATTCAACCATGTTATTTGCTCCCAGACCTACTCCATATTTTAAGGAGAAGAAGTGGTAATGATCTAAAAAGAATATGACTCCATTCTCACACATTTTTGGAGAGCCTTGATAAGCTCCATCAAAGAAGTCCCAAGGCTTTGTGAAATCAATACAAGGCTCATGCAATACCCTTTGGGATTTAATATTAATATTAATATCAAAATTGATGCCCAAAATAATTTTTTATTTTTTTTCTAAATAAATTTTGGTCATCGCATATCCGACGACAACTTTTATCGATGCGACGATTTTGTTATATAAATATCGAAAAGCTGTCGTCGCCTATGCGACGACAGTTTCTATTGATGCAACGATTTTGCTATATAAACAAAGGAAAGTTGTCATTGAATAGGCAACGACAACTTCTATTGATGCGTCGGTTTAGCTACATAAACAACAAAAAGTTGTTGTCGAATAGGCGACGACAACTTCTGTTGATGCGACGATTCAACTATGTAAACAACGAAAAGTGGCGTCAAATATGCGACGAAAACTTCTAATGTTGCGTTGGTTTAGATACATAAACAACAAAAAGTTGTCATCAAATATGCGACGACGACTTCTATTGATGCATTGGTTTAACTATAAAAGTTGTTGTTGCAACTTAGACAAAAATTTGGCTTGAGATTGTTTGCCTATATCATCGCTTGTGCGACGTTTGATCAAGTTCGTTGCAAATGCCACATCACCTAAACGGACGTTTCAGAGACTCCAAATTCGTCGCCATATCAACGACATAACGTTGCATAAGTGTCGAAACAACCGTCGCAAAATGGGCCAAATATGCTAGTGTCACGCCATCGCCATGCCCTCCACCTTTCCATTGCCTCACCCAGGTCTTCACTCTGTGGCCTTTGCTGGAACTTGCTCCTTCCAACAAAATTTTCCGAATTCACAAGAAGCCCAATTCTCTGCAGCATTGCGTTCCCCCTAGAAGCATGGAAAATATCCAGAGGAACCAAAGCACGCCATGCACTTGCAGGGCATCAAGGGTTTACTATTTGGCTCTGTTCAGTCGGACCCTGAGGCAGAGTGTGTAGGCTACCAAAGGATGTGAATTCAGATGGGAGCGTTCATCTCTACTTTAACCTTTGAACTCAAGACCCTCTCTCAACACATGCATCTAATTGAAAGGTTGCAAGATGAAATTTATAATCAGAGGAGTCAAATTGAAGAGCAACGCAGTAGTTTGGAGATAATGCAAAGTCGATTGGATTGGATGGAAAGAAATCATCAACAACCTAGTACACCAGCTAGCACCCAAGGAGCCTCCAAGAATGTAACTTCATCCACAGTCAACCAAATCTCGGACCTCAACGAGCCCTGCCCAAATTCAATTTGGGAGCAGCAGGGACATTCAAAGATCAAAATGGAACCGGGTAGCTGAGTTTTTGTAAAATTCGAATGTCATGTTTTGTTTTACGTTATTTATAAACAAATTTTTCTATAGATTGTATTCATCAAAAGACAATAGATGCGATGTAGCTAGGGAAGGTGGAAACTCAATGACCACAAATTTTGTATTAGCATTTCCAACCTTCAAGGCTTCTATTTCTTGAAGGTCTCTCATGGCTCGTTTTTTGTACTACAATGGATTTATCCACACTTTTTAATATATATTTCCCAGTTATTGTAAAAAAAAAATGTTGACAACTCCCATGTCACATTTTTCATCAATCAATTTTATTCCACCTTCATGACAACTTCTCATTTAGGTTTTCCTTTGGCTTCTTCAAATGTGCTTGATTCAAATACCTACAAAACAATAGAAGTCAGAAAAAAATTTACCTGCTCACCACCTTGCACAATTTGTTTCCCCGATTATGTAGATCTACCTTCTATTTCCTTCAACAATTCATCTTCCCAAACATCATACATCATGTTGTATTACCACTTTGGTCTCTTGTGTTGGCCTTCCTAATTTAGTTGCGAAGGATGATAATCCTTCTCTTCTTCACTAAATATCTCCCTGGAACTTGACTCCTCTAATGCTTCCGACTACGGGCCTCGTTTGATTTCAACACCAGAAATTGTTCCTGCATCAGTGACAATTTCTCATACTCTACTATCCATAGATGTACCATTATAAGAGACGAATTGTATTTTATGATCTACAACAACATCTCTATTAATCTCAATTTTGTTTGTAGAGACATCTAGTAATCGATATGCTTTAGACTTCTCATTGTAACCAACAAACATATATACCTTTCCTTTTTTCATCTAAGTATATTCTCTTTTCCTTAGGAACATGTGCAAAAGAAATATAACCAAAAACACAAAAATTACTTACATAAGGTTTTATGCCCAACCATGATTCGTTGAGAGTGATATTCTGCAAATATTTACAAGGACTTCTGCTAAGGATGTAAACTATATTACTTATTGGTTTTTCCCAATACCAATACGGTACATTCCAACTGTGCACCATGCACCTTTCCATCTCCATAACTATCATATTCCTTCTTTCCATGACTCCATTTTGATATGGATTGTATGGAGTGGTATACTTCCTATGTATGCCTTCGTTTTTGCATAAATCCTTGAATAGAGATGAAACAAACTCACCTACATTATGAGATCTTAAAGCTTTGACCCGATTTCCTATTTGTTTCTCTACCAAATTTTTCCATGCTACAAACTTCGAAAAACAATCTAACTTTTTATTTAGAAAGTAAACCCACATTTTCCTTGGGAAGTCATCAACCATTAGTAGGAAATACTTTTCTCCGGACATTGTGGGTGTCTTCGTTGGACCATGCAAATCAACATGTACTAGATCTAAAACCCCTTTGGCTCATCATGCTTTATTAGTATCAAATGATTGTCGATGTTGTTTTCCCATCTGACATCCTATACATACATTTTGATATTTTTGAATGGATGGAAGCCCATCCACCATTTTAGTCTTACTAAGTATAAATAAATCCCAATAACTTAAATGTTCATACCTTTCATGCCAAAGTATATTGGTATTTTCTATTACAACTAGTGCATATGTTTTCGTTGTCTTTAGATTAACAAGTTTATACAACCCTTTCTCACCAATACCGACAACAATCACTTTGTTATCATGAGGAGAATAAACCATGCATTCGTTCCCTTGAAATTTCACACAAAGATTGAGATTCTTGGTTATCTCACTCATAGTCAAAAGATTTTTGTTCATGTCAGGGACATATTGAACATTCTTTAAGGTATAACATAAATCATTGCTCGTTGTGACATGAACATCCACACATCCTCTAATATAGTAAGTCCATCATTACCTAAGGAAACAAATTCATTATGATTCTTATCTTTAATAAAATTTACATATCAGTCCTTGTAACATGTGTAATAGTGAGATGCACCTAAATTGAAATACTAGGTTGCAGATTATTCCAATTGATGTTGTGATGCCACAAATGCAAACTCACTTCTTCTTCATCTCTTTCAACAATGTTTGCACGTCTTATTTTCTTTGACCTCTTTCCAAGTCATAGTATCTTTTCCATCAATCTCTCTTGAAGTGACCAGACTTATCATAGTAATAACATTTGATTATAGGTTTCTTGGTTGTATTGATAGCATTGTTTTGTTTCTCTTTTCCTCTGTACCTTGCAGTAAATGCACTCTCTGTTGTGGATGAAGTTGATGCATTAGTCTCATCTAATCTCCTTTTTGTTTGCAAAATAAATGTTGATAGCTTCTCAAATGTAAATGTAAGTGTTTGAGTTTCCCTAAGCAGATGCAATGACTCAACAAATTAATCAAAGGAGGGTGGAAAGTTTTGCATCACCCAAGAAACCATATCCTCATCATCTATTAGCTTCCCAATAGCAAGCAATTGATCATTGAGATCCTTTAACTGCAAAAGATATTAAGAGATCGATCCTCCTTCTTGCAACTTCATGGAAAACAAACGGTTTTTCAAATACAATACTTACCCAACTTCTGATGCTTGATACTTATTCTTGAGATTCTTCCATAAGACTGATGCTATATTGACATTTCTTACCTATGGAATTAATGCATATGCAATTGACAATTTGAGAAGTAATAAAGATTCTTTATGTATTTTATTAAAGTTTTCATGGTGTCAATTGGATTTAACCCGAGTGGTTTGTGTTGAGAGGTGTTTTCCCCCACCCAAATTCAATTCCCACAAGTGACATGTTGAGCTCTTAAATGAATAAGCTATAAAAAAAAACTTCAGCTCCAACTCGCCACCTCTCTTCTTTCCCTAAAATTAACAATAATTTTAAATCTCTACCCTGTGGCAAGACAATACTTCACGTTCCAAATTGTAGTACTTTTCTTTAGATCCCCGCACAAAGAACTCTGGAGGATATTGCCTATTGCTATGCTTCCCAAACAGAAAAGACTTCATTGGATGATCAAATGTGCACTCTCCATAATAATGAGTTGATTCACCATTGGACCTGTGCTGATCCAAGCCACGTTAGAAAACACAGACCAGAGTCTTTCAGATTATATATACCATTTGGTGACGCACATCATAGATTGTTTATGATCTTCATAGATTTTCCTCTCACTGTTTCGTACCTTCTCACTCTTAGAGGTGAAATTCACACACGAGAGTGGAATTATTGAATGGAATTCCCCTTGTCGCTCGACAAAGTAGAGATCGTTGTCAGAAGATAGAAATCGGTCTATTTTTAATGGCAGAAATCATCTTGACAAAGAAAAGAGTCGAGATCTGTGATACCATTGGATCGTTGCACTTCAACAAACTCCAGCAATATTTTCCATCTTAACTCAAACTCCAACGATTAAACTCCAAGGGCGTACGATTTCCTTTTCCAACAATTATTCAAGATTGTACAGTTGCCTTCTCCAACAATCGACTCTATCTACATGTTGTATATTTAGGGAATGCAATGGGCTCTATCTACATGCAGAAATTGGCCACCTTCTGCATTTGACTCTGCCAACAAAAATTTAAAAGCGTGCAATAGAAACTAACTCTAAGATTTTCTCAGAAAATGATAACGACGGCTTCTTGATCACATTGTAATAGTGAATTCCAGTCGACTCCTCTCTCAATTTGAGAAACTGGACTTAATAGATCATGAGATTTATAGGCAGATTAGAAGAGAATTTTATGGATACTGATCTTGTTCAACCTGTACGGACAACACACATCAATATAAATTTCTTCAACCGAAGCGTGGCTATGACTATGATACCATAAAAGAAAACATTCAATTAGATCACACCAGCTTTGTTTCAATTACAGTTCAATTGACTTCAATATATAGCCCGAATGTCGCCTCTAACAGTCTACTAACAATTTACTATTTTTCAAGTTTCCAGTAAATAATCATGATATCTCAGACATAATACTCTGCAACAAGAATTTGTTATCATTATTATTGAGCATTTTATCTTTATTAATCTAATAAGGAGAAGGGAAAAGTACATTGAAGCTAGTTTCAAAGAAGGGAGTGTGGAGCCAGGGAAGGGATTGTGGAACCAAGTGAGAACCCAATAATATATTGAACCACGATCAATAGAAAATTGGATAAAAACTCCTTTGAAATCTTATAAAAATGGTTCAATTAATTGGAAGGCTATTGTTGCAGCTTTCCCTATCAATGGGAGGTTGCTGATTTTGAGGGTTGGAGATGGTCAAAGTATCAAAATATGATTAGATTTTTGGGTGGGATGTGGGGATTTTAGATTTTTGGGTGGGATGTGAAAGGGATTTTAGTTATCAGACCAACTAGTAAATACTCTTAGAGGGAAGGGTATTTATTCCCTATCTCAAGTAGCAGATGACAACCTCGCTACAACATGCATTCAAGAGTGGAAAATAACTACATATCTACGTCTTTAGGTCTCAAAGATAATAAGTTGAGTTATGGGAAGCATTCATTCCTAAACTCAAAGTTAGTCATGTAAGAATTACAAAGATTAAAGATGAACTACTCTACTTAAGGAATAAGAATGGGGTTTTCAGAGATTAAAGATGAACTACTATAGTTGATGACAACCTCGCTACAACATGGAGTCAAGAGTGGAAAATAACTACATATCGGTCTTTATGTCTCAAAAATAATAAGTTGAGTTATGAGAAGCATTCATTCCTAAACTCAAATTTAGTCATGCAAGAATTACAAAGATTAAAGATGAACTACTCTAGTTAAGGAATAAGAGTGGGTGTTCAGAGATTAAAGATAAACTACTATTATTAAGGAAAAGGAACAAGAATGGGTGCTCTTGCACTCCAAAAATTGACTATTTATATTTATGTGAGGATATTGATGTTAGAGTCATCTTAGTGGTGGAATGCTATGTGAAAGTAGAAATTCCCTTTAAAAGAACGATCATTCATGTGGTTGTCACTAAATAATGAAGTTTATACATCAAATAATCTAAAAAAAGGGAATAAACATGGTCTTGGAAGATGTTCCTTAAGTTTAGGGAATGAAAAATATATTTATTACTTATTATGTGCTTGCTCTTATTCTATCTAGATAGAGCATATTGTAACATCCGCGGCCACCAACAGGCTGGGCAATGCAACCTACACAATCTTAACTTAGCCTTGGTTGCTCTGGTACCATATTGTAATGTCCCCATCCCTCCACCAGGCCGGGCAACGCTATCTACACAACTCTAACTTAGCTGCGATACCAAACTGTAGCATCCCCGACCCTCCACAGAGACCGGGTAATGCTACCACTGCGGAATACACACTTGTAAAAAATATGCATTAAATTAAATTAACAAATTTAACATAGAGTTACTGTTACCATTCATATTTAAATATAATTAACAACAATTCATACATGCAACAGAACACATGAGTAGCACAAACATGCATAACGTATAAATTAAGCGCAAACTGATACTTATCTTTTAAACTGGCGCAACACCACCAACTGCGTGCAGACCTTCCACGAACCTCCCAGCCATAGACCACGCTGCTCATCACGCTCATCAGTGGGTCACCCCCGAGCTGAGACTAAGCTCCACCCAAGGCAAGGGAATCCTAGACTAGGCTGAGGTTACAGGAAAACTACACAGTGAAACTCGAAGGATTCTCTCCAAGAGCCTTCTTACACCCACTACTCACGGACTCTAATTCCCCACATGCTTGTTCCACCTGGGAGTATACACCTTCACAAGCACAGTCCATCGATTGCTTCACCTCCCTCTCTAGGTCTCGACAACAGGCCGGATCAAGAATCTTTAGAGCTCTGTTGTTGGTGCTGGACTCTCTCTGGGAGAAAACCACTTCCCAACAAACTCTCTCACCTAGAGAGAGCTGCTCACAGGCCTAACAACCTGCCTCTTCATCCACGGGCCTGAAAACTCGCTTCTTCAACCAATTACAACTCAATTCCCGCAAGGTGAGGACAACAACCACTAGTCAACACCACTCAGGAAAAAAAGAAGGCAGCAAGCCACACTCAGTTCAGGAACTGTGTGGCCACAACCGCCAACAGTTATAACACACACAACATAGACAATTACAAAATATTCAGGCTTCACAGAAGACAGTCACCCAAAAACGGCTCAGGTATTGACTCAGCGCTGCAATGGCGGATAGACTGGGTTCACGGACTCGCAGGTTGGCTTTCCCCTCCTGAACAGTTCTCTCAATGGTGTATAGGTATGCAAAGGATAGATGTCTGAGGTTTTCGGGTTTCAGACTACGGATGGAAGTATAGAATCCAACCACCTTCCCGATTGGTTTTCTCAACTATGCATGGGTATGCAGAGGGCAGAAGTAGATGCAAAAAGGGTTCAAACGGATATCCCCCGATCCCCCCGAACTCAGGCAGAGGATGCCAGACTACAGGAGCGAACCCCCAACACGACTGACTTCTGCAGATTTAACTGCATGCGCCCAGGTCGACACTTGTCTTCTTGGAGCTGCATGCACTACATTTGCATTTGTTCCCTTTTCCCAGGAACTTAGGACATCACTCATCAATTGTCCACCTTGGTCTTTAGGAATAATAATAAAATATTATCCCTTTAGAGGTAAGCCCCCTAGCTTAGCCCTTAGGCCCAAACACTTAGCTTCCTCCCTTACCCAACCTTGTGGAAGCTTAGTCCCCCATCACTCTTTCTTTGTGGTCGATCAACACGTAGTGATATTTATATTTTATTAACGATCTGCATAATTACATATACAAAAATCAAGCTCATGGCCTTTAACACCTAGTCTCTCCGGCCTAATAAACACATCATCCCACCAACTTATCAACACTCGGATCACCAGCCTACAAAACATGTTTACAATTTATAAATACAACATGGGCTCGTCCTTGGGGATATTAAAATCCCCTCCCCTTATTTTTGCGCTGTCCTCAGTGCAACTCTTTACACAACATCAACAAGATTTCCAAAATATTCAAAAAGATGAGGGTATTATGCCCGCATAACATCCTCATGCTCCTGTGTTGCGTCCTTAGAACCGTACTAGGTCCACTGGACCTTTACAAGCCCTATGGCTCGATTCCAAAGTTGTTTTCTCTTCCGATCCAATATGCGCACCGGATGCACTTGCAAGACGCCTTCTTGCTCCACCTGAATCATATTCCAATCAATTGCATGATTAGCATCGAGTATATATTTCTTAAGCAATGAAATATGAAACACATGATGTACAATCATGGATGCAGGTAATGAAAGCATATATGCAATGTATATATATGTATATACAAACAATTCTAATAACATTATAACCTGTATACAACATACACTAAATAAATAATTGGTACTTATCTTTTGATTGAGAAGACCTTCCATATCAACATGGTCTAGACCAAGGTACCAAACCTCAACAACACTCCAACCAACGGTCTCTCCTTCCCCACATTCTCGTCCCACCCCAGGAGTGTACACCTTCACTATCACACAGTCCATCGGTTGCTACGCCTCCCTTTCCTTGGGATTCAGGATGGTATCAGAGCCCATGGTTTCAACGTTGAGCTTGAATGGGCCGGATAAGTGGTCCTTGGACCCAAGGTTTCAAGTGTAAATGGTGTTCGGAGGAACCAATTTCTAACCTTAGAATGTTTCTGAGTGGCAAGGGGTTACTTGGTCGTGTTACGATGCTCAGGAGGAGTAACGGTCGAATAAAACCGCAACCGGCGTGGTTTTTGACCATAGAGAAAGAGTGCTCAACAATTGGGGTGTTGGAGCCGTAGGATCTATTTGGGAAAAAGGAAAGTCCTTTACGACCGTCATATCCAGAAAAGGTGCAGGAGGGTTATCCTGGAAGCCTTTCGGAGTTCGACAATCAGGAGAAGTGGAATTCATTGAGGCATAAACTTCTGAAGGATATCTACACCGTAGATCGTAGGAAAAGAGCCTGACCATTAGATCTGTGTCGAGGAAGGAAAAGGAAAATCACTTCGAAGGATTTCTAGTGTGGAGTGTGAAAAACTCCCGAAGTCCCGAAGTAGATCGCAACCGTCCATTGCGAAGGACACATGTCAAGAGATCCTGTACTTTGGGTGTAAGTATTTCGAGAGGAGGCAAGTGCTATGAGTTTGAAACTCCCGAAGCCCAAAGTGCCAAAGTCGTTCATAGTCGTTGATCATGAAGGAGGACACGTGTCGGTAGATCGTGAACTCTAGGAGAAAGCGCTTCGGGAAAAAGCAAGAGTAGAGGAGTTGAAACTCCCGAAGCCCGAAGAGCCGAAGTGGTGAGTCATGATGATGTCACCTAGAGGTGACATGGACACATAGGATGTGTGCCACGTGTCTTTGGGTTTAGAATCCATGGAATATTGAGATGGAATTTGGAACGTGACAAGTGTCACCCATTTGAATGGGCCACATATCAGTCTCTAGTATTCCACCATGTAGCATCCTGTGTGAGCAGGGTCAGTGGGGCTTGAGGTTACGTAACATAATTAAAGGTCGGAGGACCCATAATAGTGTTGATCATAATACATCAAGATCAACGGCCAGGAGACATTGCGGGGGCCCAAGTTGCATGGAAGCTAATTCTCCAAGGTGGCCCTGCAATCCAAACTGCGGTTTCACTGAGGGGTTAAGTGTCAGCATCAAGAGAATTGCGGGATGAAAGGCAGGTTACTCCAAACACCGTTGCATGCCCCCACAATTGGAAAAATGTTAAGTGATGTGACATAATGATGACAACAAAGTGTCATGGAAGTGTTTGGAGATTAATGGTTCTGGGTGTGCGGATGTAAAATCTTCTAAAGTCCCGAAGTCTCGGAACTCAGACGCCTGAGGTTCCACAATGAGTGTCAGTCGTAGGATGTTGGGTAGACGTGGACCATTGATCCACCTTATTGTGTGAGTTCAGTAACTCAGAACTCTGAGTGACTATTGTGTTATGCTTGGAAATCTTCTGAAGATGAAGGTTGAAGGCCTGAGTGAGTGCTTATTGATCTAGCGCTTGGTCACAACCCATGGTCGCGTGGGTTGGGGAATGGAGAGAAAGGATCTAGTGCCCGAAAATGTAGCAGAGAAAATCTCTGAAAGAATAAATCTACAGGGATTCTTGATTGAACGAGAATCACAGAGAATGAAAATTGAACGTTATCTTGAGTCATATTTGTTTATGAATGTCGTGGGATTTGTTAAGGAATAATGGCCTGATAAAATCCTTTTGTCTGCACATTGTGTTTGAAGAAGTTTAACGAGTGTCAGAACCGAATAGAATTGCCACTGAGTGCAAAAGAAATGGAAGAGACACATAATGCTTCCAGTTCAGAAAATGAAGCAGAAGGAATGGATTTTCATTTGGGAGTTGAAGGGTCGAACTCCAATGGGCATGGAGAAGAGATAGATAAGGAAGGGCATATGATTAAAATCATTGAACGATTGTAGAAAGATGCCCAAAATCATCAAGCAAATACCAGAAAGCTCATGAAAGCTAAGGAACAACAGGGAGAACTCAACTTAACGTTGATGAAGAGTCTGGAGAGAATAGAAAATAAGTTGTACAAGGAAAGAGACTTGAGCAAAACAAGGAGTCACCAGACTTCTAAGGGAAGAAGGTCAAGCAGTGTTGGTAGACACCATCATCACTCGCAAGGTCGCTCCAAGAGGAGGGCACACAGTAGTTCAAGCCCATCTCCTACCAGAAAGCACATGAGATCTGGAGTGGATGAACTAAAGGGCGAAATGAACAAGATTAAGCCTCCTACATTTGATGGAGAACATAATAAGGAGGAATATGCAGAGACATGATTGCTTGGCATAAGGAAATATTTCCAACTGCAGAATTATTCCTCTCATGCAGAGGGAAGAATTGTGATGTACCAACTGAAAGGAAAAGCATCCATGTGGTGGGATCAACTTGTGCAGGTGCAACACATTAGAGAGAAAGATGTCACTTGGAGAGAATTCAAGAGGTATTTTGAGAAGAAATACTCGACTAAAAGATATTATGACAAAAAGATGAAAGAGTTTTTTGAACTCAAGCTGGGCAGCATGACCATTGATGAATGCGAATGAAGTTTTTTGGAATTACTGAAGTATGTTTCGTTCATCAAGGATAAGACTGTCAAGATTCAAAGGTATCTGAGTGGACAACCCGCTTCTTCAACCAGTTTCAGCCCAATTCCCGCAAGGTGAGGATAACAACAACACAATTCCACTCAGGAAAAACAGAAGGCATCAACCCAAAGACAGTTCGGGTACGGACTCGGCTTTGCAAGGGCGGATAGGTTGGGCTCACAGGATACACAGGTGACACGACTCAATCCATGGGTTTTCCACTAGTTTCAGGGTGCGTGACAAGGAATCAACGCAGAGGTCGAACACAAACTCAAAGGGTTCAGACGACGGATACGTCGACTTCTCAGGAAAACATTACAGTTTTATGGTTTCAGAGCTGCGTGAGGGTATGGAGAGATCAAACGCAAAGACCACAGGGTTCAGACAATGGACGCAAGAAGGGAGGACGAACCCCCATCACGGCTCAATTCTTGGGTTAAATTGCATGTGCCCGGGCCGACACATGTTTCCCATGAAGTTGCATGCACTCCATCAAGTACGCGTTCCCTTTTCCAGGAACTTAGGCTAAAAGTATGCCATTCACACCACTTTGGAATAATAATAAATTATTATTCCCAAGGACTTAAGCCCCTAAGCTTAGCCCCTCTTTCCAACCTTTCAGCCCCCTTTCCCTTACCCACCTTGTGGAAGCTTAGCCCCCCATCACTCTTTCTTCGTGGTCGGTCTGCACGCAACGATGTTTAATCTTTATTAATGTTCTGCATAATTACATATACAAAAACAGGCTCATGTCCTATAACACTTAGGCTTTCCGGCCTAATAAACACATAAGCCCACCAACTTATCAATACTCAGCTCACCAAGCTACAAAACATGATTACAATTCATAAACATGATTACAATTCATAATATAACTGGGGCATGTTCTTGGGGTATTACAATCCCCTCCCCTTATTTTTGCATTGTCCTCAGTGCAACTATTTACACGGCATCAGCAAGATTTTCAAAATCTTCAAAAAGATGCGGGTATTATGCCCGCATAGCATCTAATTCATGCTCCCATGTCTGTCCTCGGGACCATACCAGTTCCATTGGACCTTTACAAGCCCTATGGCTTGATTCCAGAGTTATTTTCTTTTCCAGTCCAATATGCGCACATGATGCACTTGCAGGACACCTTCTTGCTCCACCTGAATCACATTCCAATCGATTACATGATTAGCATCAGGTATATATTTCTTAAGAAATGAAACATGAAACACATTATGTACAGTCGTGGATGCAGGTAATGCAATCATATATGCAACTGGCCCAATCCTTTCTAGGATTTCAAATGGCCCACAAAATCTGGCTGCCAACTTGGCGCAGTTTCCCAGCTTCGGGGAACTTCTATTGGCTTTCACTTTCAGGAAAACATGATCGCCCACTTTAAACTCTCTGTGGGTTCTATTTTTATCAACATAACGTTTTTGCTTGTCTTGGGAAGCCTTTAAATTCTGCTTAATTTTTAGCATTTTCTCTTCCATTTCCTTGAGTAACTCTGGCCCAACTACTGACCTATCAGTTGGATTATCCCAGCTTATTGGAGTATTGCACTTTCTGCCATAAATTTCTTTAAATGGACTCATCTTCAACGATGCTTGATACCCATTGTTGTAGGCGAATTCTACCAAATGTAGTTAGTTTTCCCATTTCGATGGTTTTTCCATCACATACATCCTTAGCATGTCTTCTATTACTCTATTCACCCTCTCAGTTTGCCCATCAGACTCAGGATGATAGGTTGTGCTGAAGTTTAGATTTGTTCTGAATCCTTTGAACAACCCCTTCCAAAACTTGGAGGTAAATTTCGTGTCCCTTTCAGACACAATTGTCTTGGGGATACCGTGCAATCGTGTTATTTCCCTCATAAAAATATCAACAATGTTAGCTTCCTTGTGAGTAGTCTTTAGTGGAATAAAATGTGCAACTTTCGTAAGCTTGTCCACCACCACGATGATTGAATCATGTTGCTTGCCTGTTCTGGGCAATCCTGTGATGAAATCCATTGTCACCACTTCCCTCTTCCACTTAGGAATGGGTAAAGGTTGCAACAACCCTGTTGGGTGCTTGTTCTCAACTTTAACCTTCTGGCACTCCATACATCTGGCAATGTATTCAACAATCTCTTTCTTCATAATTGGCCAAAAGTAATGGCTCTTGACTGCTGCCACAATTTTCTGATATCCAGGGTGCCCTGCATAAGGCACATTATGCATTTCATTCAAAATCATAAGTTTCAAGTCCTATACATTAGATACATAAATTATGTTCTTGTACAGAAGTGTTCCGTCAGTTTCCAATTTATAATTTTCCACTTTCTGTGGCATCTCACCTTCTGTAGTTTTGCTACCAAATCCCTGTACTGCAAATATCCATTTGCAGCTTCCAAAATTCTGCTTTTAATATCAGTTCAGTACATGCTAATGGCTGTACCATGTAATTTGTGTACTCTCCTATTGAGTGCATCAACCACTTTATTCTCCTTCCCTTTGATATGCTTGATATCAAAATCGTACTCACAAAGAAACTCCAACTACCTACTTTGCCTAGCATTCAAGGTTGGTTGATCAAAAAAATATTTCAGACCATTGTGGTATGTTCTCAGTTCGAACCTCCTTCACATGAGGTAATGCCTCCATTTCTTTAGAGCGTGAATGATGGCTGATAATTCTAAATCATGAGTTGCATAGTTCCTTTCATGCTCTTTCAAGTTTTTGGATTCGTAACAAATTATGAATCCATTCTGACTGAGGACTCCTTCCAGTCCTTCTTTGCATGCATCAGTACAAACCACAAAATCCACATTTGGATCTGCAATATTCAGGATTGGAGCACTAGTTAACAATTGCTTCAATTGTTGAAATCTTTTCTCACATTCTTCTGTCCACTGGAATTTCTACTCCTTCCTTTGCAAGGAAGTGATAGGGTGAGCTATCCTTGAGAACCCTGTGATAAACCTTCTATAATAAACAGCTAGACCCATAAAGGATATGAATTCCATCATGTTCTTTGGCACTGACCATTCTCTGATGACCTCAATCTTCTCAGGATCTACAACTATCCCATCCTTCGAAATAATATGCCCAAGTAATGGATCTATTTTTTATAAAACGAGCATTTGCTCAACTTGGCATACATTTGGTGCTCTCTTAACACTTGTAGCACCATCCTCAGATGTTGTTCATGCTCTTCCTCTGACTTGGAATACGTCAGGATGTCATCCAAAAAGACTATGACTAACTTCTCTGAATAGTCCCTGGATACACCATTCATTAGGCACATAAATACAACAGGTGCATTTGACAACCCAAATGACACCACTGTGAATTCATAGTGACCATACCTTGTTCTGAGGGTGGTCTTGTTGATGTTTTCATCCTTTATCCTTACCTAGTGATATCTCAGTCTGAGATCTATCTTCAAAAATATCTTCACAGCCTTCAAATGATCAAAGAGGTCATCAATCCTCGACGGGGGATATTTGTTCTTTACAATTACTTTGTTCAATTGTCTGAAATTGATACACAATCTCAACGTCTCATCCTTCTTCTTCACGAACAGGACCGGGGCACCCCAAGGCGACACACTTGGGCATATATACCCCTTCTTCATAAGCTCTTCAAGCTACAATTGCAGTTCTTTCAGCTCTGGTGTACTCATTCTATAAGGAGATTTTGATACTAGAGTTGTTCCAGGCATCAAGTTTACAGAAAAATCAATATCTCTCTTCGGGGGTAATCTGGGTACCTCCTGGAATACATCTTCAAAATATTTTAGTACCACATGGTCTTCGATCTTTGAGACCTCATCCTGAGATTCTTCCTCCACATGGGCTGCAAATAATTGACATCCTTTCCTGTAGCACTTCTTCAGCTGCATTGCTGAGATTTCTCTGATAGCAACAACTCTAGGAATTCCTTGGACTGTTTTCCAATTTCCTTCCTCATCCAGGCAAGTTAATGCCTTGTTATGACAATCCAAGATGGCATGGTGTCGGTCCAACCAGTCCATCCCAATTAGAAATTCATAAGAACCTAAGGGAAAAACATTCAATTCATCCTTTGTGCTCAGTCCATTCATGTCCACTGGACAAGACTTAACTAACTCAGTTACTTTTCTCTTGGTTCCTGTAGCCAGCTGCACTAACCAAGACTTTTCATGTTTGCTTATCGACAATTGCAAACTTTCCACCACTCTTGGATCTACATAACTATGGCTAGCCCCTAAATCAATTAAAATAGTGAAGGGATGATTATTGATCATACCTTCCACTTCAATCATGTGCAACTAATATTCATCTTGCTTGTAGTCTAGGGCTGCGTAGCTCCTTGGCATTCTACTGCCCATGTCCTGCATTGTTTCAGCCTATTGAACATTGTGGATAGTTCTCACTTTGTCATTTATGTGGGGGCAATCTCTGTACCTATGGTTTCCTTTACAACCCCAACATTCCATAGGTGGATGTCTTGACATCTGCCCACCCACTTCAACCTTCCTGGGCTATCTATAAGATGGTTGTCCTTGAGGACTGTTCCTGAAAAAAGATGGCTTAGTTCCCTTCTTCCTCAGATCCATCTTGAATATCTTCTTGTCTTCCCAAACCTTCCAGAAAGTAGGTTTCTCTCTTTGCTACTCATATAAGAATTTCACTCTTCTTAATATTTAATATGGTATCAGAGCCCATGGTTTCAACACTGAGATTGGATGGGCCGGTTAAGTGGTCTTTGGACCCAAGGTTTCGAGTGGAAATGGTGTTCGGAGGAACCAATTTCGAACCTTAGAATGTTTCTGAGTGCCAAGGGGTTACTTGTCCGTGTTACAAAACTCAAGAGGAGTGGCAGTAGAATAAAACCACAGTCAGCGTGGTATTTGACCATAGAGAGAGAGTGATCAACACTTGGGGTGTTGGAGCCGTAGGATCTGTTTGGGAAAAAGGAAAGTTCTTTATGACCGTCAGATCTGGAAAAGGTGTAGGAGGGTTATCCTGGAAGCCTTTCGGAGTTTGGCAGTCGGGAGAAGTTGAATGCACTGAGGCATAAACTTCTGAAGGTGATCTACACCGTAGATTGTAGGAAAAGAGCCTGACCATTAGATATGTGTCTAGGAAGTCAAAGGAAAATCACTTTGAAGGATTTCTAGTGTGGAGTGTGACAAACTCCCGAAGTCCCGAAGTAGATCGCAACTGTCTGTTGCGAAGGACATGCGTCAAGAGATCGTGTACTTTGGGTGGAATTACTTCGAGAGGAGGCAAGTGTTGTGAGTTTGAAACTTTCGAAGCCCGAAGTGTCGAATTCTCTCATAGTCATTGATCGTGAAGGAGGACATGCGTCGGTAAATCGTGAACTCCGGGAGAAAGCGCTCTGGGCAAAATCTAGCATAGAAGAGTTGAAAATCTTGAATCCCGAAGTGTCGAAGTCTCTCATAGTCATTGATCGTGAAGGAGGACATGCGTCGGTAGTTCATGAACTCCAGGAGAAAGCGCTCCGAGCAAAAGTGAGCATAGAGGTGTTGAAACTCCTGAAGCCCGAAGAGTCGAAGTGGTGAGTCATGATGACGTCACCTGGAGGTGACGTGGACACATAGGATGTGTTCCACATGTCAGTGGGTTTAGAACCCATGGAGGATTGAAATGGCATTTGGAATGTGACGAGTGTCACCCATTTGAATGGGCCACGTATCAGTCGCTAGTATTCTGCCATGTAGCATCCTGTGTGAGCATGGTTAGTGGGGCCCGAGGTTACGTAACGTAGTTAAAGGTCGAAGGACCCATAGTGGCGTTGATCATGATACATCAAGATCAATGGACATGAGACATTGAGGGGACCCAAGTTGCACGGAAGCTAATTCTCCAAGGCGGTCCTGCAATCCAAACCGCGGTTTCACTAAGGGGTTACGTGTCAGTGTCCGGAGAATTGCAGGATGAAAGGCGGGTTACTCCAAACCACCGTTGCATGCCCCCGCAATTGGGAAAACGTTAAGTGATGTGATGTAATGACATCAACAAAGTGTCATGGAAGTGTTCAGAGATTAATGGTTTCGGGTGTGCAGATGTGAAATCTTCCGAAGTCCCGAAGTCCCGGAACTCAGACGCCTAAGGTTCCACAGCAAGTGTCAGCCGTAGGATGTTGTGTAGACGTGGACCATTGATCCACCCTACTGTGCGAGTTTGGTAACTCAGAACTCTGAGTGATTGTTGTGTTATGCTTGGAAATATTCTGAAGCTGAAGGACGAAGGCTCGAGTGTGTGCTTATTGATATAGTGCTTGGTCATGACCCATGGTCGTGTGGGTTGGGTAACTGAGAGAAAGGGTCTAGTGCCTGAAAACTTAGTAGAGAAGATCTCTGAAAGAAGAAATCGGTGGGGATTCTTGATTGAACAAGAATCACAGAGAATGAAAACTGAACATTTTCTTGAATCAGATTTGTTTATGAATACCGTGGGATTTGTTAAGGAATGATGACCTGACAAATTTTGGTTCTTTGCACATTGTTTTTCAGAAGTTGAACGAGTTCCAGAACCAAATAGAGTTGCCACAAAGTGAAAAGAAATGGTGGAGACACAAAATACTTCCAATTCAGAGAATGAAGCTAAAGGGATGGATGTTCATTTGGGAGTTGAAGGGTCGAACTCCAATGGGCATGGACAAGAGATAGATAAGGAAGGGCATATGATGAAAATCATTGAAAGATTGCATAAAGCTCATGAAAGCTAAGGAAGATCATGGAGAACTCAAATTAAAGTTGATGAAGAGTTTAGAGAGAATAGAAAAGAAGTTGGACAAGGATAAAGACTCGAGCAAAACAAGGAGTCACCAGACTTCAGAGGGAAGAAGATCAAGGAGTGTTGGTAGACACCATCATCACACCCGAGATCGCTCCAAGAGGAGGGCACACAGTAGTTCAAGTCCATCTCCTACTAGAAAACACAAGAGATTTGTAGTGGATGAACTAAAGGGCGAAATGAACAAGATTAAGCCTCATATGTTTGATGGAGAACATAAGAAGGAGGAAGATGTCAAGACATGGTTGCTTGGCATGAGTAAATATTTCCAATTGCAGAATTATTCCTCTCATGCAGAAGGAAGAATTGTGATGTATCAACTAAAAGGAAAAACATCCATGTGGTGGGATCAACTTGTGCAGGTGCAGCACATTAGAGAGAAAGATATCACTTGGAGAGAATTCAAGAGGTATTTTGAGAAGAAATACTTGACTAAAAGATATTATGATAGAATGATGAAAGAGTTATTTGAACTCAAGCTAGGCAGCATGACCATTGATGAATACAAACGAAGGTTTTTGGAATTACTGAAGTATGTTTCGTTCATCAAGGATGAGACTGTCAATATTCAAAGGTACCTGAGTGGACTGCCACCTTCCACTAGGGACAAGATTCAGTATGATGACCCTACAACTATGGAAGAAATGATAAGACGAGCGAAATGCCTATATGAGCAGCAAAGAGAAAAGCCTACTTTTCGGAAGGCTTGGGATGACCAGAAGAAGTTTAAGAAAGAGTAGAGGCAGAAGGGAAACAAACCTCCCTTTTTAAGAAACAATCCTCAAGGATAGCCATCATTTAGAGAGCCGAGAATGGCTGACATAGGGGGACAAAGCCAAGGTAGACGCCCATTCAATGTTGGGGCTGCCAGGGAAACCATAAGTACAGATATTGTCCTGACAAAAATGGCAAAGTGAGAGTTATCCATAATGTTCAACAAGTTGAAACAGTGGAGGACATGGGTAGTATAATTCCAAGGATCTACATAGCCCTGGACAACAAGCAAGTTGAATATCAGTTGCACATGATTGAAGTGGAAGGTATGATCAATAACCATCCCTTCGCTATTTTAATTGATTCGAGGGCTAGCCATAGTTATGTAGATCCTAGAGTGGTGGAAAGTTTGCAATTGTCAAGAAGCAAACATGAAAATTCTTGGTTAGTGCAGATGGCTATAGGAACTAAGAGAAAAGTCATTGATTTAGTTAAGTTATGTCCAGTGGTCATGAATGGACTGAGCACAAAGGCTGAATTGAATTTTCTGCCTTTAGGTTCTTATGACTTTCTAATTGGAATGGACTAGTTGGACCAGCACCATGCCATCTTGGATGGTCATAACAAGGAATTCACTTGCCTGGATGGGGAAGGAAATTGAAAAACAGTCCAAGGAATTCCCAGCGTTGTTGCTATCAGAGAAATCTCAGCAATGTAGTTGAAGAAGTGCTACAGGAAAGGTTGTCAATTATTTTCAGCCCATGTGGAGGAAGCATCTAAGTATGAGGTCTCAAAGATCGAAGACCATGCGGTACTAAAAGATTTTGACGATGTATTCTAGGAGGTACCCGGATTACCCCTGAAGAGAGATATTGATTTTTCTGTAAACTTGATGCCTGGAGAAGCTCAAGTATCAAAAGATCCTTACAGAATGAGTACACCAGAGCTGAAAGAACTGCAATTGCAGCTTGAAGAGATTCTGAAGAAGGGGTATATATGCCCAAGTGTGTCACTTTGGGGTGCCCCTGTCCTATTTGTGAAGAAGAAGGATGGGACATTGAGATTGTGTATCGATTTCAGACAATTGAACAAAGTAACTGTAAAGAATAAATATCCTCTGTCGATGATTGATGACCTCTTTGATCAGCTGAAGGATGCGAAGATATTTTCGAAGATAGATCTCAGGTTGGGATATCACCAGGTAAGGATAAAGGATGAAGGCATTAGCAAGGCCTCCTTTAGAACAAGGTATGGTCACTATGAATTCATAGTGGTGCCATTTGGGTTGTCAAATGCACCTATTGTTTTCATGTGCCTAATGAATGGTGTATTTAGGGACTATCTGGATAAGTTTGTCATAGTCTTTTTGGATGACATCCTGGTGTATTCCAAGTCAGAGGAAGAGAATGAACAACATCTGAAGATGGTGTTGCAAGTGCTAAGAGAGCACCAATTGTATGCCAAGTTGAGAAAATGCTCGTTTTATAAAAAACATATCCATTACTTGGGGTATATTATTTCGAAGGATGGGATAGATGTAGATCCTGAGAAGATTGAGGCCATTAGAGAATGGTCAGTGCCAAAGAACATGACGAAAGTCAGATCCTTTATGGGTCTAGCTGGTAATTACATAAGGTTTATCACAGGTTTCTTGAGGATAGATCACCCTATCACTTCCTTGCAAAGGAAGGAGAATAAATTTCAGTGGACAGAAGAATGTGAGAAAAGATTCTAACAATTGAAGCAATTGTTAACCAATTCTCCAATCCTAAAGATTGCATATCGAAATGTGGATTTCGTGGTTTGTACCGATGCATGCAAAGAAGGACTGGGAGGAGTCCTCGGTCAGAATGGATTCATATTTTTTTATGAATACAGAAAGTTGAAAGAGAATGAAAGGAACTATGCAACTCATGATTTAGAATTGGCAGCCATCGTTCACGCTCTAAAGATATGGAGGCATTACCCCATGGGAAGGAGGTTTGAACTGAGAACATACCACAATGGTCTAAAATATTTGTTTGATCAACCAACCTTGAATGTTAGGCAGAGTAGGTGGTTGGAGTTTCTCAGTGAGTACGATTTTGATATCAAGCATATCAAAGGGAGGGAGAATAAAGTGGTTGATGCACTCAGTAGGAGAGTACACGAATTACATGCTACAACCATTAGGATGTACCAAACTGATATTAAAAGCAGAATTTTGGAAGCTGCAAATGCATATTTGCAGTACAGGGATTTGGTAGCAAAACTACAACAAGGTGAGATGCCACAGAAAGTGGAAAATTATAAATTGGAAATTGATGGAACACTTCTATACAAGAACATAATTTATGTACCTAATGTCTAGGACTTGAAACTTATGATTTTGAATGAAATGCATAATGTGCCTTATGCAGGGCACCCTTGATATCAGAAAATTGTGGCAGCAATTAAGAGCCATTACTTTTGTCCAGGTATCAAGAAAGAGATTGTTGAATACATCGCCAGATGTATGGAGTGCCAGAAGGTTAAAGATGAGCATAGGCACCTAGCAGGGTTGTTGCAACCTTTACCCATTCCTGAGTGGAAGTGGGAAGTGGTGACAATGGATTTCATCGCAGGATTTCCCATAACAGGTAAGCAACATGATTCAATCATGGTGGTGGTGGAAAAGATTACGAAAAATGCACATTTTATTCCACTAAAGACTACTCACAAGGTAGCTAACATTGATGATATTTTTATGAGGGAAATAACACAATTGCACGGTATTCCCAAGACAATTGTGTCTAACAGGGACCCAAAATTTACTTGCAAGTTTTGGAAGGGGTTGTTCAAAGGATTCGAAACGAATCTAAACTTCATCACAACCTATCATTCTGAGTCTGATGGGAAGACTGAGAGGGTGAACATGGTAATACAAGACATGCTAAGGATGTATGTGATAGACAAACCATCGAAATGGGAACACTACCTACATTTGGTAGAATTCACCTACAACAATGGGTATCAAGAATCGTTGAAGATGAGCCCATTTGAATCATTTTATGGCAAAAAGTGAAATACTCCAGTAAGATGGTATAATCCAACTGATAGGGAAGTAGTTGGGTCAGAGTTGCTCAAGGAAATGGAAGAGCAAATGCTATAAATTAAGCACAATTTAAAGGATGCTCAAGACAGGCATAAAAGTTATGCTAATAAAAACAGAACCCACAGAGAGTTTAAAGTGGGCGATCATGTTTACCTGAAAGTGAAATCCAATAGAAGTTCCCTGAAGCTGGGAAACTGCGCCAAGTTGGCAGCCAGATTTTGTGGGCCATTTGAAATCCTAGAAAGGATTGGGCCAGTTGCATATATATTTGTATTACCTGCATCCATGACTGTACATAATGTGTTTCATGTTTCATTGCTTAAGAAATATATACATGGTGCTAATCATGTAATCGATTGGAATGTGATTCAGGTGGATCAAGAAGGTGTCCCGCAAGTGCATCCTATGCGCATATTGGACGCGACATGGGAGCATGAAGATGCTATGCAGGCAGAATACCCGCATCTTTTTGAAGATTTTGAAAATCTTGTTGATGTTGTGTAAAGAGTCGCACTGAGGATAGTGAAAAAATAAGGGGAGGGGATTGTAATACCCCAAGGACGTGCCCCAGTTATATTATGAATTGTAATCATATTTAGGAATTGTAATCATGTTTTGTAGGCTTGTGAGCCGAGTATTGATAAGTTGGTGGGATTATGTGTGTATTAGGCTAGAGAGCCTAAGTGTTATAGGCTAAGAGCCTGTTTTTGTATATGTAATTATGTAGAACATTAATAAAGATTAAACATCGATGCGTGAAGACCGACCACAAATAAAGAGTGATGGGAGACTAAGCTTCCACAAGGTGGGTAAGGGAAAGGGGGCTGAAAGGTTGGAAAGAGGGACTAAGCTTGGGGGCTTAAGTCCTTGGGAATAATAATTTATTATTATTCCAAAGTGGTGTGAATGGTATAATTTTATCCTAAGTTCCTGGAAAAGGGAACACATACTTGATGGAGTGCATGCAACTTCATTGGCGACATGTGTCAGCTCAGGCACATGCAATTTAACCCAAGAATTGAGTCGTGATGGGGGTTCGTTCTCCATTAGGGCATCCACTGTATGTCCTATTGTGCATTTGCGTTTGATCTCCACATACCCTCATGCAGCTCTAAAACCAGAAAACCGTAATGTTTTCCTAATAAGCCGACATATTCGTCGTCTGAACCATTTGAGTCTGTGTTCGACCTCTGCGTTGATTCCTTGTCATGCACCCTGAAACCAGTGGCAAACCCGTGGATTGAGCCATGTCACCTATGTATCCTGTGATCCCAGCCTATCCTCCCTTGCAGAGCCGAGTCCATACCCGAACTGTCTTTGGGTTGTTGCCTTCTATTTTTCCTAAGTGGAATTGTGTTGTTGTTAGCCTCACCTTGCGGGAAATGGGATGAAACTTGTTGAAGAAGTGAGTTTTCAGACCTGTGGTTGAAGAGGCAGGTTTTCAGGCATGTGAGCAGCTCTCTCCAGATGAGAGATTCTGCTGGGAAGTGGTTTTATCCCAGAGAGGGAGGTGAAGCACAAATGGAATGTGCTTGTGAAGGTGTATACTCCTGGGTGGAATAGGCATGTGGTGAATGAGAGTCCATGAGTAGTGGGCATAAGAAGGCTCCTGGAGAGAATCAAGCTTCTGGTTGCTCTGTGCAGTTTTCCTGTAACCTTAGCCTAGTCTAGGATTACCTTGCCCGGGGTGGAGCTTAGTCCTAGCTCGGGGGTGACCCATTGCTGAGCATGATGAGTAGCGTGGTCTAAGGCTGGGAGGTTCATGGAAGGTCTGCACATAGTTGGTGGAGTTACTACAGTTTCAAAGATAAGTATCATTATGTGTTTAATTTCAATTAAAATGAATGTCTGTGATGTTTGTAATATTATCATGTATTTCGTTGCAAGTGGAATTATTGTTAATTCTAATTAATTATGTATGTTAGTGGTAACTATGTGTTTACTCTGTGTTAATTCATTTAACTTCATTTAAATCCATATTTTATAAGTGTTATTTTGTGTAGTAGCATTGCCTGATAGTGGGTTTGATGGCTAGTTTCAGGGTGCATGACAAGGAACCAACGCATAGGTCGAACATAGACTCAAACGGTTCAGATGTCAGATACGTCGGCTTCTCAGGAAAACATTACAGTTTTTTGGTTTCAAAGTTGCGTGAGGGTATGCAGAGATTAGACACAGACACACAACAGGACAAACAATGGATTGAGCTATGTCACCTGTGTATCATGTGAGCCTAGCCTATCTGCCTTGCAGAGCCGATTTCGTACATGAACTGTCTTTGGGTTGCTGCCTTCTGTTTTTCCTTAGTGGAATTGTGTTGCTATTATCCTCACCTTGCAGGAATTGGGCTGAAATTGGTTGAAGAAGTAGGTTGTCAGGCCCGTGGTTGAAGAGGTAGGTTGTTAGGCTTGTGAGCAGCTCTCTCCAGGTGAGAGAGTCTACTCATAAGTGATTTTCTCCCAGAGAGAGTCCAACACCAGCTACAGAGCTATGAAAATTCCTGATCCGACCTATTGCTGAGACCCAGAGAGGGGGGTGAAGCATCAATGGACTGTTCTTGTGAAGGTGTATACTCCTGGGTGGAACAGGCATGAAGGGAATGAGATTCCATGAGTAGTGGGCGTAAGAAGGCTCCTGGAGAGAATCCTTCTGGTTGCTCTATGCATTTTTCCTGTAACCTTAGCCTAGTCTAGGATTCCCTTGCCCGGGGTGGAGCTTAGTCCCAGCTCGGGGGTGACCGACTGTTGAGCATGATGAGCAACGTGGTCTAAGGCTGGGAGGTTCGTGGAAGTTCTGCACGTAGTTGGTGGAGTTACTACATTTTCAAAGATAAGTATCATTATGTGTTTAATTTCAATTAAAATCCATGTCTGTGATGCTTGTAATATTATCATGTATTCTGTTGCAAGTGGAATTATTGTTAATTCTAATTAATTATGTATGTTAGTTGTAATTATGTGTTTACTCAGTGTTAAGTCATTTAACTTCATTTAAATGCATACTTTATAAGTGTTATTCCGCGTAGTGGGGTTGCTTGACAGTGGGGTTGATGGTCGGGGACGTTACAACCCTCACACATCTCTGATACCATTTTGTAACATCCCCGGCCTTCGAAAGACCAGGTAATGATACCAACACAATCTTAACTTAGCCTTTAAAGATCTGATACCATATTGTAACATCCTCGGCCACCCACGGGTCGGGCAATGCCACTACTACGGAATATACACTTATATATATAATATGCTTTAATTCAAATTAACACATTTAACATAGAGTTATTGCCATCATACAAACTTAAATAGAATTAACAACAATTCATACATGCAGCGGAATACATGAAAACATACAAGCATCACATACATGCATTTTAATTGAAATTAAACACATGATGATACTTATATTTGAAACTGGAGTAACTCGACCAACTACGTGCAAACCTTTTACGAACCTCCTAGCCATAGACCACGCTTCTCATCACACTCAACAATAGGTCACCCCTGAGCTGGGACTAAGCTCCACCCAGGGCAAGGGAATCCTAGACTAGGTTGAGGTCACATGAAACGACACAATAAAACTGGAAGGTTTCTCTCCGGGAGCCTTCTTACGCCCACTACTCATGGACTCTCATTCCCCATATGTCTGTTCCACACTGGAGTATACACCTTCACAAGCACAGTCCATCGATTGCTTCACCTCCCTCTCTGGGTAATGACAACAGGCCAAATAAGGAATTCTCAGAGCTGCATAGCTAGTGATGGAATCTCTCTGGGAGAAAACCACTTCCCAACAAACTCTCGCACCTAGAGAGAGGCGTTGCTCATAGGCCTAACAACCTGCCTCTTCAACCACAACCACCTCTCTCACCTGGAGAGAGTGTTGCACATAGGCCTGACAACCTGCTTCTTCAACTATGTTCCAGCACAAGAAGGACAACAACAACAGTTCAACACTCATTCACACGGGGATGAAAACAACATCAACAGATGGGCATGGCACCGCAGGCGACAACAAACCACGCTAAAACATGACACGGATAAGGATATTACCCAGTGTCGGTTTCCTCAGGAGACACAAAACAGCTCTTGAATGAACTACATGGCCACAACAACCCATAGTTACGACACCACACAACTTAGACAAATATGGGATACTCAGACTTCCCTGAAGACACAGATTAGTCCATCAATTTTCCCACGGGTTTTAGGGCGCATGACTAGGAACACAATGCAGATGCAGAGGCAAAATGGGTTCAGACATCCCAGATCCTAGTGAACTCAGACAGAGGATGACATAATGGGAAGCAAACCCAACATCGTTGGCTTTCCCAGCTATAACTGCATGCGCCCATGTGGACACTTGTCTTCCTGGAGCCGCATGAGTTCCACTTAGCACACGTTCCATTTACAGGAACTTAGGAAAACACTCAACATGTCCACCTTAGCCTTCAGGAAATAATAATAAATTATTATCCCCTTTAGAGGTAAGCCCCCTAGCTTAGCCCCTAGGCCCACACACTTAGCCTCCTCCCTTACCCAACCTTGTGGAAGCTTAGTCCCCCATCACTCTTTCTTCATGGTCGGTCTGCGCCCATCGATGTTTATATTTTATTAATGATCTACATAATTACATATACAAAATCAGGCTCCTAGCCTTTAACACCTAGGCTCTCCAGCCTAATCACCAAATGAGCCTCCTAGATTATTATAACTCGGCTCACTAGCCTACAAAACATGTTTACAATTTATAAATACAATTGGGGCTCGTCCTTGGGGATATTACAGTTCCCTCTCCTTATTTTTGCACTATCTTCAGTGCAACTTTCACACAACATCAACAATATTTCCAAAATATTAAAAAATATGCAAGTATTCTACCCACATAGCATCTTCATGCTCCCATGTCGCGTCCTTAGGACCATACCAGGTCCACTGGACCTTTACAAGCCCTATGGTTGGATTTCAGAGTTGCTTGCATTTTCTAGTCAAATATGTGCATCGGATGCACTTGCAAGACGCCTTCTTGCTCCACCTGAATCACATTCCAATTGATTACATGATTAGCATCAGGTATATATTTCTTAAGCAATGAAACATGAAACACGTTATGTATAGTCGTGGATGCAGGTAATGCAAGAATATATGAAACTGGCCCAATCCTTTCTAGGATTTCAAATGGCCCACAAAATCTGGCTGCCAACTTGGCACCGTTTCCTAGCTTCAGGGAACTTTTATTGACTTTCACTTTCAGGAAAACATGATCACCCACTTTAAACTCTCTGTGGGTTTTGTTTTTATCAGCATAAATTTTCTGCCTGTCTTGGGCAGCCTTTAAATTCTGCTTAATTTTAAGCATTTTCTCTTCCATTTCCTTGAGTAACTCTGGCCCAACTACTGCCCTATTAGCTGTATTATCCCAACTTACTGGAGTATTTCACTTTCTGCCATAAATTTCTTCAAATGGGCTCATGGGCTCATCTTCAACGATGCTTGATACCCATTGTTGTAGGCGAATTATACCAAATGTAGGTAGTCTTCCCATTTCGATGGTTTGTCCATCGCATACATCCTTATCATGTCTTCTATTACTCTGCTCACCCTCTTAATCTGCCCATCAGAATCAGGATGATAGGTTGTGTTGAAGTTTAGACTCATTATGAATCCTTTGAAAAACCCCTTCCAGAACTTGGAGGTAAATTTTGGGTCCCTGTCATACACAATTGTCTTGGAAATACCATGCAATCGTGTTATTTCCCTCATAAAAATATCAGCAACGTTAGCTGCCTTGTGGAAAGGTTATGAGACACAGAGGTACTAAAAGCTTCCTACTTTTAAATAAAACTTGGATTGCAACCTTTTTTCTAACACTAATGAACACCACATAATTATATTCTTGGTGTAGTGTTCGAGTCGAAAAGGAAGGCATCCAATTAATTGGGAAGACAATAGGAAGTGTGTGGAGAATGTGTCAACACATTGGCCAGAATTCCAACTCATGGATGGTGAGATACATGACTGATATAAAGAGCATTATGTAATTCAATCCAAGGTGCTCTGAATAAGTATGCATTGAGAATTGCACTCATGCATAGTAAGTGATGGAAGTGTATACTTAAATGCATTTTGTGAGTGCATGTATATATGTTTTTGGCATGGAAATAATTATACTAATAGATGAAACGTTGCTAACTCATGAATGAGAACATTTCAGGAACTGTTAAACATTGCAACAGGAAAGTTGCAAGCCAGATAGTCATAGGAATAGAGACTACAGAAAATTTTATATTCAGAAAATTGAAATAATAAATTTACTGTTATTAATTATGAACATGCATATGCATAGAATGATGAGTCATTCTATTTGGTTAAATTGTTTAGTAATTGTGATTGAATTGCTAGGTGCAGGCAATTCTAAAATCATTGCATAAGGTGTTGTACATTTTGAATTATGATGTACAGAAAATACTGACAATTTGTTGGTTGTATGCAAGATGAAGCATTACAGGAAAAATGGTATGCATTTTGGTGCCTGTGGAAAACCACAAGTGATCCAGGTGGATATTGGTGGCCACCCACCTTTTCCGACTGGCTCAAAACAGTTTTCTGGCAATTTTGGCAATTTACTATTTTTAGCAGGTTTTAACTTCCGGGGCCATTTTGAGGGCCTAAATGAAGGTTTTTTTTGAGAT
>ML803141.1:50240-75822 GCA_009831015.1 Picea engelmannii
GCAGATTCATTGACAAAGTCTGTGAGCACAGAAAAGTTCTCCTGGTGTAGAGTAACAATGGGCATTGTTGCACTAGATTGTTGACTATATAATCCCCTAGACCCCTGGATGCAAAGAAAACAACAAGTGGGAGAATGTTGGGTATGTGTTATATTCTTTGCATGTGTGTGTGTGTGTGTGGGTGCGTCAGATGCGACAACTGCGTCTGACAATCCCTTCACCTAGAGCTCTATCGTGTGCATCGGGTGCTTTCCTAGGGGGGTCCTAGTGGGGGGCAGGTATGCCCCCCCTTGGTTACGCACAACGTTCGGCACCGGGCGGTAGCTCGGGGCAACGCCTCGAAAAAAAAATTTGGGCGGTTTTTGCTATTTTTAGCGGATTTGTAAATTAATCCCGAATTAAGGGATTAGGGTTTTGGTATCTACGGAATACCTAAAAACATTGTATATATTGTATGGTGAATGGTGAAATTCGATATAATGAAAATAAGAAAGGTTTTCCCGGTTGAGGGTTTCCGGTATAAAATCTCTGTGTACTCTGTGTATGAACGATTGATTAATTTTTGTATTACTTAAGAATATATATGCATTGCTTTACTTCGTAGGTTTAAAACTTACATTCACTTTCAGGAAAACATGATCCCCCACTTTAAACTCTCTGTGGGTTCTGTTTTTATCAGCACAATGTTTCTGCCTGTCTTGGGCAGCCATTAAATTTTGCTTAATTTTCAGCATTTGTTCTTCCATTTCCTTGAGCAACTCTTGCCCAACTACTTCCCTATTAGCTGGATTATCCCATCTTACTGGAGTATTTCAATTTCTGCCATAAATATCTTCAAATGGGCTCATCTTCAACGATGCTTGATACCCATTGTTGTAGGAAAATTCTACCAAATGTAGGTAGTCTTCCCATTTCGATGGTTTTCCCATCAGACTCGGGATGATAGGTTGTGCTGAAGTTTAGATTCATTCTGAATCCTTTGAACAACCCCTTCTAGAACTTGAAGGTAAATTTTGGGTCCCTGTCAGACACAATTGTCTTGGGAATATTGTGCAATCATGTTATTTCCCTCATAAAAATATCAGCAATGTTAGTTTCCTTGGGAGTAGTCTTTAGCGTAATAAAATGTGCAGCTTTCGTAAGCTTGTCCACCACCACCATGATTGAATCATTTTGCTTGCCTGTTCTGGGAAATCCTGTGATGAAATCCATTGTCACCACTTCCCACTTCCACTCAGGAATGGGTAAAGGTTGCATCAACCCTGTTAGGTTATTGTGCTCAGCTTTAACCTTCTGGTACTCCATACATTTGGGGATGTATTCAACAATCTCTTTCTTCATACCTGGCCAAAAGTAATGGATCTTGAATGCTACCACAATTTTCTGATATCCAAGGTGCCCTACATAAGGCACATTATGCATTTCATTCAAAATCATAAGTTTCAAGTCCTAGACATTAGGTACATAAATTATGTTCTTGTACATAAGTGTTTCGTCAGTTTCCAATTTATAATTTTCCACTTTATGTGGCATCTCACCTTGTTGTAGTTTTGCTACCAAATCCTTGTACTGCAAATAGGCATTTGCAACTTCCAAAATTATGCTTTTAATATCAGTTTGGTACATGCTAATGGTTGTGGAATGTAATTTGTGTACTCTCTTGTTGAGTGCATCAACAACTTTATTCTCCTTCCCTTTGATATTCTTGATATCAAAATCATACTCACAGAGAAACTCCAACCACCTACTCTGCCTAGAATACAAGGTTGGTTGATCAAACAAATATTTCAGACCGTTGTGGTCTGTTCTCAGTTTGAACCTCCTTCCCATGAGGTAATGCCTCCATTTCTTTAGAGCATGAATGATGGCTGATAATTCTAAATCATGAGTTGCATAGTTCCTTTCGTGCTCTTTCAAATTTTTGGATTCGTAACAAATTACGAATCCATTTTGACTAAGGACTCCTCCCAGTCCTTCTTTGCATGCATCAGTACAAACCACAAAATCCACATTTGGATCTGCAATATTCAGGATTGGAGCACTGGTTAACAATTGCTTCAATTGTTGAAAACTTTTCTCACATTCTTCTGTCCACTGGAATTTCTTCTCCTTCCTTTGCAAGGAAGTGATAGGGTGAGCTATCCTCGAGAACCCTGCGATAAACCTTCTGTAATAAAAAACTAGACCCATAAAGTATTTGAATTCCATCACATTCTTTGGCGCTGACCATTCTTTGATGGCCTCAATCTTCTCAGGATCTACAACTATCCCATCCTTCAAAATAATATGCCCCAAGTAATGGATCTATTTTTTATAAACTGGTCATTTGCTCAATTTGGCATACATTTGGTTCTCTCTTAACACTTGAAGCACCATCCTCAGATGTTGTTCATGCTCTTCCTCCGACTTGGAATACGCTGGGATGTCATTCAAAAATACTACAAAAAACTTGTCCAGATTGTCCCTAAATACACCATTCATTAGGCACATAAAAACAACGGGTGCATTTGACAACCCAAATGGCACTAGTGTGAATTCATAGTGACCATACCTTGTTCTGAAGGCGGTCTTGTTGATGTCTTCATCCTTTATCCTTACCTGGTGATATCCCAACCTAAGATCTATCTTCGAAAATATCTTTGCATCCTTCAACTGATCGAAGAGGTCATGAATCCTTGATAGAGGATATTTGTTCTTTACAGTTACTTTGTTCAATTGTCTGAAATCGATATGTCCCATCCTTCTTCTTCACAAACAGGACCAGGGCACCCCAAGGCGACACACTTGGGCATATATACTCCTTCTTCAGAAGCTCTTCAAGCTACAATTGTCATTCTTTCAGCTCTGGTGTACTCATTCTGTAAGGAGATTTTGATATTGGAGCTGCTCCAGGCATCAAGTTTATAGAAAAATCAATATCTCTCTTTGGGGGTAATCCGGGTACCTCTTGTAATACATATTCAAACTCCTTTAGTACTGCATGATATCCAATACTTGACACCTTATCCTTAGGTGTTTCCTCCACATGGGCTGCAAATAATTGGCAGCCTTTCCTGTAGCACTTCTTCAACTGCATTGTTGAGATTTCTCTGATAGCAACAACTCTCGGAATTCCTTGGATTGTTTTATGCAGATTTCCTTCCTCATCCAGGTAAGTGAATGGCTTGTTATGACAATCCAAGATGGAATGGTGTTGTTCCAACCAGTACATCCCAATTAGACAGTCATAAGAACCTAAAGGAAGAACATCCAATTCAGCCTTTGTGCTCAGTCCATTCATGTCCATTGGACAAGACTTAACTAACTCAATGACTTTTCTCTTGGTTCCTGTAGACAGGTGCACTAACCAAGACTTTTCATGTTTGCTTCTTGACAATTGCAAACTTTCCACCACTCTAGGATCTATATAACTATGGCTAGCCCTTGAATCTATTAAAATAGTAAATGCATGGTTGTTGATCACACCTTCCACTTCAATCATGTGCAACTGATATTCAACTTGCTTGTTGTCCAGGGCTGCGTATATCCTTGGCATTCTACTGTCCATGTCCTCCACTGTTTCAGCTTGTTGAACATTATGAACATCTCTCACTTCACCATTTTTGTGGGGACAATCTCTGTACTTATGGTTTCCTTCACAACCCTAACACTGAATGGGCGTTTTCCTTGGACTTTGTCCCCCTACGTCAGCCATTCTCGGCTCTCTAAATGATGGCTTCCTTGAGGATTGTTTATGAAAAATGGAGGTTTGTTTCCCTTCAGCCTCTGCTCTTTCTTAAACTTCTTCTGGTCATCCCAAGCCTTCTGGAAACTAGGCTTTTCTCTTTGATTCTCATACAAGCATTTCGCTCTTCTTATTGTTTCTTCCATAGTTTTTGGGTCATCATACTAAATCTTGTCCCCAATTAAAGGTGGTAGTCCACTCACATGCCTTTGAATCTTGACAGTCTCATCTTTGATGAACGAAACATACTTCAGTAACTCCAAAAACTTTCGTTCATATTCATCAATGGTCATGCTGCCCATCTTGAGTTCAAAGAAATCTTTCATCTTTCTGTCATAATATCTTTTAGTCAAGTATTTATTCTCGAAATATCTCTTGAATTATTTACAAGTGATATATTTCTCTCTAATGTGTTGCACCTGCACAAGTTGATCCCACCACATGGATGCTTTTCCTTTCAGTTGATACATCGCAATGCTTCCTTCTGCATGAGAGGAATAATTCTACAGTTTGAAATATTTCCTCATGCCAAACAACCATGTCTCGACATCTTCCTCCTTCTTATGTTCTCCATCAAACGTAGGAGGCTTAATCTTTTTCATTTCGCCCTTTAGTTTATTCACTCCAAATCTCATGTTATTTCTGGTAGGAGATGGGCTTGAACTATTGTGTGCCCTCCTCTTGGAGCAGCCTTGGGAGTGATGATGGTGTCTACCAACACTCATTGATCTTCTTCCTTCAAAAGTCTGGTGACTCCCTGTTTTGCTCGAGTCTCTCTCCTTGTCCAACTTCTTTTCTATTCTCTCCAGACTCTTCATCAACTATAAGTTGAATTCTCCCTATTGTTCCTTAGCTTTCATGAGATTTATGCTATCTACTCGGTGAGTTTGGGCATCTTTCTACAATCTTTCAATGATTTTCATCATATGCCCTTCCTTATCTATCTCTTCTCCATGCCCATTGGAGTTCGACCCTTCAACTCCCAAATGAACATCCATCCCTTTAGATTCATTCTCTAAACTGGAATCATTTTGTGTCTCCTCCATTTCTTTGCACTCAGTGGAAACTCTATTCGGTTCTAGCACTCGCTAAAATTTTACAACACAATGTGCAGACAACCGGGATTTGTCAGGTCACCATTCCTTAACAAATCCCACAACATTCATAAACAAATCTGATTCAAGAAAACGTTCAGTTTTCAGTCTTTGTGATTCTCGTTCAATCAAGAATCCCCACAGATTTCTTCTTTCGGAGCTCTACTCTCCTAATTTTTCGGACACTAGACCCTTTCTCTCAGTTCCCCAACCCACATGACCATGGGTTGTGACCAAGCGCTAGATCAATAAGCGCGCACTCGGTCCTTCGTCTTCGGAAGATTTCCAAGCATAACACAACAGTCAGTCAGAGTTCTGAGTTACCGAACTCGCATAGTAGGGTGGATCAATGGTCCACGACTAACACTCGTTGTGGAACCTCAGGCGGATGAGTTTTGGGACTTCGAAAGATTTCTCATCCACACACCCCGAACCATTAATCTTCTAACACTTCCACGTCACCTCAGGTGATGTTTTTACGTTACATCAGTTAACATTTTCCCAATTGCGGGGGCATGCAATGGAAGTTTGGAGTAACCCACCTTTCATCCCGCAATTCTCCTGACTCTGACACATAACCCCTCAGTGAAACCTTGATTTGGATTGCGGGACCGCCTCAGAGAATTAGCTTCCGTACAACTTGGGTCCCCGCAATGTCCCTTGGATGTTTATCTTGATGTATCATGATCAACACCACTGTGGGTCTTTCAAACTTTAACTATGTTACGTAACCTCAGGCCCCACTAAACCTGCTCACATAGGATGCTACATGGAGGAATACTAGTGAATGATACGTGGCACATTCAAATGGGTGACACTCCTCACGTTCCAAATTCCATATCAATATTCCACGAGTTCTAACCCCACTGAAATGTGGCACACATCCCATGTGTCCATGTCACCTCCAGGTGACATCATCATGACTCACCACTTTGGTTCTTCGAGCTTTGGGAGTTTCAACTCCTCTACGCTCTCTTTTTCCTAGAGCGCTTTCTCCCAGAGTTCACGATCTACTGATGCATGTCCTCCTTCACGATCAACGGCTATGAGAAACTTCGACACTTCGGGCTTCAGGAGTTTCAAACTCACAACACTTGCCTCCTCTCAAAGTACTTCCACCCTAAGTACATGATCTCTTGATGCATGTCCTTCGCAATGGACAGTTGCGATCTACTTCGGGACTCCGGGAGTTTGTCACACTCCACACTAGAAATCCTCCAAAGTGATTTTCCTTTTCCTTCCTAGACACAGATCTAATGGTCAGGCTCTTTTCCTACGATCTATGGTGTAGATCTCCTTCAGAATTTTATGCCTCAGCGCATTCCACTTATCCCAAATTTTGAACTCTGAAAGGCTTCCAGGATAACCCTTCTGCACCTTTTCTGGATCTAACGGTCGTAAAGGACTTTCCTTTTTCCCAAACAGATCCTACGGCTCCAACACCCCAAGTGTTGAGTTCTCTCTCTTTATGGTAAAATACCACATCGACTATGGTTTTATTCTACCGCTACTCCTCCTGAGCTTTGTAACATGGCCAAGTAACCCCTTGGCACTCAGAAACATTCTAAGGTTACAAATTGGTTCCTCCGAACAACATTTCCACTCGAAACCTTGGGTCCAAAGACCACTTATCTAGACCATCCAGGCTTAGCATTGAAACCATGGGCTCTGATACCATATTGTATCAGATCCATGGTTATGACACTGAGCCTGGATGGGAAATGTTAGTGATTAACGAGACAAATATTTCAGAGTGAATTGTTGTCGAAGTAGACAAAATTCGAGTTCTGACCCAAGGTTTCAACACTGAACTTGGATGGGTTCGATAAGTGGTATTTGGACACGACATTTTACGTGGAAATTGTGTTTGGAGGGACCAATTTGTAACCTCAGAACCTTCTTAAGTGCCAATAAGTTACCTTGTTCATGTTATGAATCTCAGGAGGAGTAGTGGTATCATAAAACCACGATAGAAGTGGTGTTGGACCGCAAAGTAATGTGTGAAATTGTGAAGTGTTTTCATAAATTTCAATTGTTTCTCTTCATTTGAGCTTGTGCAAGGTGTGCACACAGTCCACAAGGAGTGCAACGACAAAGTCTATTTTGGCTCATAAGCTCAGAAGAGATAGTGTTGATCTTCATCAGTCGAAGTGAAAGGAGTGCACATGAACAACTCTGTGTTGAGTTCAGAGAGAGATAGAGTTATAGAATACTTTGTAAAGAGGAGCTCTGCAAGGTGTGCATTGAGCAAGAGGAATGCCAGGAGTGCATGGGAAATCGGATCTGAGTTTGACGAAATCCCAGAAACGCAAGGAGTGCGTGGGAAATTGAAATCCTCTAAGGATCAAGCTCAGAAGGGACAACACTTTTCATAAGTTCAGAAGACACTCGATATACGGACTCAAAGGAGGAGCAAAGGTCGAAGCCTTTGAATACTTAGAAAATATTCTAAGTCAGAAGAGATCCGAACTGTTGGAGGTAGATCTCGGTCATCCATTTAGAAGCATCGCCAAGATCTTGAGATTGAAGGTCACCTCGCATTGCAAGGATAGAAGGTTCTTGAGCTTTACGAAGTCAAGGGAGGGCCCCAATCCAAACCATGGTTTTGGAGAAAGGACATGTGTACGCTCAAGGTGAATTGCGGGACGAAAAGTAGTTTGGTCTCAAACCACCTTTGAGCGTGCCCGTAATCGCGTGTTTGCGTGAGGTCACTGCCCAAGGTCACCTCTAAGGAGGAGCCAAGGAAAAGGGGAGAGTGGACTTTATAAAGTCCCAAAGTCTCGAAGTGATTAGGGATCATCCATCATCAAGGATGACATGTGTCGAAATATCCATAACTCTGGAGTGAACCACTTTAGAATTTTGTGGTTGGGGAAGATACGAAATCTTCGAATACCTAAAGGCCAAAGAATATCTAGGTCGTTGGTTGCCAAGAGATGCATGTCAGAAGATCTAAAACTTCAGAGAAAGTCACTTCGGGGAATTGCAAGTGTGGAACGAGACAAATTCCTGAAGTCCCGAAGTCCCAAAGGCCGGAGAAAATCACAACCGTTCATTGTGGAGGACACATGGAGAGAGATCGGGAAGTTCACGGGTAGAAACCTCCAAAAGGAATTTAACAGGAATGAAGAAGATCTGGACCATTGGATCCAAAAGAAAGCGTGGAAGAAATCAGTGTATTTCGGGTGAAAGCACTCTGGGAGAAATGGATGCGTAGGAGTTTGAGACTCTCGAAGCTCGAAGTGTCGAAGCCACTTATGATCGTTGATCATGCAAGAGGGTATGTGTCAATAAATCATGAACTCCGGAGGAAAACACTCTAGGAGAATGCGAAGGATGAAAGTTTGAAATTGTCGAAGCCCGAATAGTCGAAGCAGCTAGGAGTCGTTGATCTGGGTTGGACATGTGTCATCAGATCACGAACTTTAGAGAATCGTACTTTGGGGTTTTTGTGAAGTTGTGTTTCAAATTGTTTCGAAGCATCGAAGCTCAAAATGTATAAGGGTCGTTGATCCGAAGGAAGGAACGTGGATCATTGATTTGCGAGGAGACACGTGGAATATGGAGACTCACTATGTTGGACAGTCATTGATTTGAAAGTGGACGTGTGGCGCCAGATCTGGAACTTTGGGTGCAGAGCATTCTAGAGGAAAACAAAGGGCGAAAGCACCGAAGTCCCAAAGGAGATCTTGATCATTGATCAAGGATGAGGTCGAAGGACCCTTGATCTGGTCTTGGTCGGAAAGACTCGAAGTCCCAAAGTAATCTAGGACCATTGTAATATACGAGATGTAAAAAGTATGCAGAACATAAATAAAATGCTAGAAATGGCATAATAACAACAATATAACCAGAACAATCACCACAATAGCACTAAAATGATATAAGAACAACAACAGAAATAACACTTTGATTCTGAAAGCAATGTTCACAGGCCTCTTCAAGGGGGCAACCTCTAGTTGAGAAACTCTCTATTACAATATTATCCAAGCTAGGGTTCTCATACCCTCGACTCCTATTTATACTAAATATGTATATTAAAAGAAGCATCTAGAGGAAGATCCTTCTAGAAGCGAAAGCTTCTATTAGGTCTACTTACATCCGCCTTATTCTATTTTATTGAAAGGCCTTATTAATATTGATATTTATTACATCCAAATATATTGTTCTACCTATGTGCGGGTTAGGACCCTAACATGTCCTCCCCCTTAAAAACAACGTTGTCCTCAAGGCTTGAGATGAGGAAATTGTTGCAGAATGGTAGTTGGTTCCCAAGTGACATCTACTGGAGTTGTATCTTTCCACTGGACTATCACTTCCTTGATGGTTCTCTGACGTAGGTGATGCTCACATTGGTCCAAAATTGCTTCTGGTTGTAGCCAAATGGATCCTTCTTCAACTAACTCAAGGAGGTTGGTTTGAATTTGGCACTTAGCTCCAATCACCTTCTTTAAGCATGAAACATGAAAAACATAATGTAGCTTCAAATGGAAGGGCAAAGATAACAGATAGGCTACTTGTCCCACACGCTTGAGAATGGTATAAGGACCATAAAATTTGGGCGCTGGCTTCTGACAATGCTCGACCTTGAGGGAAGTTTTCTTGTAAGGTTGCAGTCGAAGAAACACCTGATCCCCTTCTGCAAATTGACGTTCAGAGCGACCTTGATATGCTTGTTGCTTCATGCAATTCTGTGCCATGACCAAATTCTCTTTGAGGGTACAGAGAATAGCCTCTCGAGCTGTAAGTGTTTGGTCAACCGCCTGGACCTTCGAGGCACTCGGTAAGTATGAGAGAACTGAAGGTGGATTCTGTCCATATATTGCTTCAAAAGGAGTCATGCATGTAGATGTATGGTATGAAGTGTTGTACCACCATTCAGCTAGGGGTAACCATTGAGCCCACTTATTTTTATTTTTCGAGGAAAAACACCTCAAATATGTTTCCAAACACTTGTTGACAACTTCCGTTTGGCCAAAAATTGCTTGTGAAAGTTGGGTCGCGATCAAAAACAATAGAGTGTGGCATGCCATGAAGCTTTAAGACCTAATCCATGAAAATTTGAGCCACCGTGGATGTTGTAAACGGGTGTTGAAGGGCATAGAAATGAGAATACTTGGAAAGGAAATCAACAACCACCATGATGATTGATTTATTTCCCGATTTGGATAAGCCAGTAATAAAATCCATAGAGATATCCTTCCAAATAGCAGGTGGAATCGGGAGTTGTTGTAGTGTTCCTGGAGATTTGATTGTTTCTCCCTTTTTGCATTGACACACATCACATTCATCGACAAAATTATGAATGTCATGTTTCATACCATCCCAAAAAAAGGAACGTTTGACCCTGTCATAGGTTTTGGTGAACCTGGAGTTCCCTGTTGTGGGTGTAGGATGAAGCTCAGAAAGTATCGTGGATTTAAGCTTTGATTGTTTACTTAAATACAAACGGCCTTTGTATCGAAGTCCATCATGGAGCCAAGAGTAACTTGGGGAAGCTGGAGCATTGCACTGCAATTGTTGGATTAGATGTGAACTTTTTGGATCTTGTAGCCATTCCTAGCAAACGGCTTGGAGCCAATCTGGTACAATGAATGAAAGAGAAAAAAGGGATCCTTCATCTTCATATTTTCGGGAAAGTGCATCTGCAACCACATTGTCTTTGCCTTTCTTGTAAATTATCTCATAATCATATCCAAAGAGCTTAGTCACCCATTTTTGTTGTTCTGGGGAGGAAATGCATTGTTAGAGAAAATACTTGAGGCTTTGATGGTCTGTCTTAATTTGGAAATGTTGCCCCAATAGATAAGGGTGCCACAGATCAATGGCATGCAAAATAGCCAACATTTCCTTTTCATAGATGGATTTGCCCAGATTTCTTTCAGATAGTTGCTTGCTGGTAAAGGCAAAAGGTCGATCCTCTTGCATAAGGACAACACCAATTCCTTCCCCTGAGGCATCACATTCCAACACAAAGGTCTTTGTGAAATTAGGAAGGGCGAGGACTGGAGTGGTGCACATGACCATCTTCAAGGTTTGAAAAGCTTGAGCAGCGGTTGGAGTCCAAGTGAAAGAGTTCTTTTTTACGAGAGCAGTGAGAGGTGTTGGAATCTTCCCATAATTCTTAACAAATTTGCGATAATACCCTGTTAAGCCCAGAAATCCATGCAAGCTCTTAATATTCTTTGGGTGAGGCTAGTCTTGCATAGCTTCAATATTTTTAGGATCCACCCTGACACCATCCTTGCCAACTAGATGACCCAAGTATTCTACTTCTGAGGCTCCAAAAGCACATTTAGACTGTTTCAGGAAAAGTTGGTGCTGAGAGAGTAGATGGAGAACTCGATCCACATGAGCAAGATGGTCTGCCCATGTTTTGCTATAGATGAGGATATCATCAAAGAAAACTAAGACAAATGGTGAAGAAAAGGATGGAAGACATGATTCATGAGGCTTTGGAAGGAGGAGGGGGAATTACACAAGACAAAGGGCATGACCAAAAACTCATAGTGGCCCTCATGAGTTCTAAAGGCAGTCTTGGGATTATCTACCTCTTTCATACGTATCTGGTGGTAGCCCAAACGAAGATAAAGTTTAGTGAAGAATTGGGCACCACTCAATTCATCCAAGAGGTCATCAATGACAGGAATGGGGAATTTGTCTTTGATGGTAAGTTTGTTGAGGGCATGGAAGTCGGGACACATTTTCCAAGAGCCTTATTTCTTTAGGACCATGACCACAGGAGAAGAGTAGGGGCTCGTACTAGGGCGAATAACGCCTGCATTAAGGAGTTCCTGGACCATTTTCTCAATTTCATTTTTTTGGGAAAAGGGGTGACGATACAGATGGATATTGGGAGGAAGTCTTCTGGGTACAAGGGGAATGGAAAGATCGTGAACACCACGAGAAGGAGGGAGTCCTTGGGGAGTGGAAAATACCAATTGATGTTTAGAAAGGATGGCTTGGAGGTCTTGCGGGACCGAGGGTGTCTCTGTTGCTTGTATGGCATGGAGTTTGGCGATAACACTAGAATGACCTTTTTTTAGCATATTTTCCATGAGATGGGAACTAATGATCTCAGGTGAACCAACAGTGATGCCTTGGAACTTATATTGGTGGCCCTCTTGGTCAAATTGCATCGTTAAGTCTTTAAAATCCATGAGAATGGGACCCAAAGTCCTTAGCCAGTCTGCACCAAACATAATGTCACAACCTCCCATGTCGATAGCAAACATATGGGATTTCAGGTGGTAGTCACCAATTTGGAGACGCGCATTTTCACAATGCCCTCCACATTTCATGGAACCACCATTGAAAATCATGATTTGGAAATTATTGACGGCATGGATGTAGCAATGAGTTTCTTGGGCAATGTGGCGATGAATAAAATTATGGGTGTTGCCACTATCAACCAGAATGATGATTTTCTGATGCTTGATGTAACTGATTAGCTTGAGGGTTTGGGGAGCATAGAAGCCAGTGAGAGCATTGAGGGAAATGATTGGTTCTACTTGGGGAGGGTCTGAGGAAGGGGTTATGTCAGTGGATTCAGGTGACTCAGACACAAGGGGAGTTTCTACATCCTCTTCTGAAATATCCTCGGAGATGGCCATAAAAATATTTTGTTCTTTACACTTGTGGCCCAGGAAATATTTTTCATCACTGTTATAACAAAGGCCTTTGAGTTGGCGTTCAACCATTTCCGCCCTGGTCAATTTTTGGATCTTTAGTGGAGCAGAGGGAATAGTGGGATTTACTGGTTTAGGGCGAGGGATAAAGGAGGGTTTTCATTTTTTAGAAGATACAACCTGTTGTGAGTCTTTATCTCTTTTAGTAGCCTCCACCCAATTCTGAGGCTGAGCCATGAGGACATGGGCCTGAATCTCATCCTTGAGGTCGCTGATAAAACACTCTTGGAAAAAGGCATTAGACATGCCCTCTGTTCTAAAAGCTAGGTGCTCAAAGGCAGCTATAAAGTCTTCCATTGTTCCTAATTGTTTAAACTTTGTCAAACAACCCAAATGGTTGGTGTCAGTGTCAAAGCATTCATAAAGCTCTGCCACAAAGTGTGTCCAAGCAATATACCCTCGACGAGAAGTTTTTCTCCATTGCCACCATTGCCAACATTCTTGATCTAGATGGAGAACACCATACCTAAGTTTTTCCAAGTCATATGTAATGTTGTATAAAGAGAAATAATGTTCCATTCGGGTTACCGAACCAGTGGGGTCCGAGCCATCAAATTTGGTCACATCCACCTGTGGAAGGCATAGGTCACATTGAAAGTGATGGTTCTAAAAGTTATGGGAATGAGAGGAATGGTCACCTTCAGTATGTGGAGGTGAGGAAGAGGAAGGGTAATCTATAGGGATATGCAGTTTGGTGCAGAGTGTTGAAAAGACAGATTCAAGTTGGGTGGTGAGGTCTTGTTTTATTTCTTCCATTGAGGACTGCATTGTTGTATTGATGGCGGCAACATTGGCACTAAGTTGTTTCACTTCTTGTTGGGTCTCGATGAGACCAGATTGCAAGGTGTTGAAGCGAGCTTCCAAGTCTTGCCTACGGGTATGGGCCATGAGGATGGGGGAATTGAAAAGGGGTGGGCGGGGTCAAATTTTTTTCCGAAAAATGATATGGATGAATGTGATAAGGGAGAAGAGATGAATCCAGTGGAATAGGTCTCAAATAATGGTGAAAAAAAATTCGAAACTTTTTTTTTTTTACCTACGGAGTTATACTCCGGTCTAAAGAATACTGCAGTGATGAAATGCCCAAATTCTTAACCAGGAAGAAATGTGTAGTGATTTGGCAACCCAAACACAGTTGCACGGCAATAGATCTTGTTTGTTTTAATTTGTTTATGTTTCTGTCCCCAAGGGTTAGGTATTCAAGGGTTCTACAGACAAGGGTTTGCCCTGTGCTATAGCTCTCTGATATACGTGCGGGGTCCAACAGTAGTACTCGGCCCAATATCTCAGGGCACTAACTAAGGAGGATAGACCATACCCTTATCCGTACTACCCGACTACCTAGGTACTAGAGAGTATCTTCTCGAGTGTTGTTCTTGGTGACACTATAGCAGTCAGGCAACCGATTGGTTTATCTAAAGAGGGCTTTAGGTAATATAGGCCGATACATACACAGGTGTTGTCTGATGCACTACCACTCGAAGGGGTACCAACAGGGGTTACAAGGGTGTCCAACAGATGTGCGCTTAAGTACCACTTGTATTTCCTGCGTGTATGAATCCCTCAATCGTGGGTTTATGCGCGTAACGACGAATCTCTGTGGCTTAAAGACGTCAAAATACGTCTCTACCCTGGAAAAAAAATTAACCCACACTTTCTGCCGAGGAAAGTGCTCTGATACCACTTGTAATATACCAGATATAAAAAGTATGCAGAACATAAATAAAATGCTAGAAATGGCAGAATAACAACAATATAACCAGAACAATCACCACAATAGCACTGAAATGATATAAGAACAACAACAGAAAAAGTACTTTGATTCTGAAAGCAATGTTCACAGGCCTCTTCGAGGGGGCAACCTCCAGTTGAGAAGCTCTCTATTACAATATTATCCAAGATAGGGTTCTCATACCCTCAACTCCTATTTATACTAAATATGTCTATTAAAAGAAGCATCTAGAGGAAGATCCTTCTAGAAGCGGAAGATTCTATTAGGTATTCTTACATCCGCCTTATTCTATTTTATTGAAACGCCTTATTAATATTGACCTTTATTACATCTAAATATATTGTTCTACCTATGTGCGGGTTAGGACCCTAAAAACCATTGATCTCAAATCAACAAGGACCATTGATCTTTGCAGTGGTATCTCCCGAAGTCCCACAACTCCGAAGTCTCGGAACTCAGACGCCTGAGGTTCCATACTGAGTGTTGGTCGTTGGATGTTGGGTAGACATGGACTGTTGATCCACTCTACTTTGCGAGTTCAATAATTCGAAAATCCGAGAGATTTTTGTGTTGCGTTTGAAAATTCCCGAAGTCGAAGGCTCGAGTAAGAACCTATTGATTTAGCACATGGTCACAGTCGTGGTCCCATGTGAATTAAGGGCCCAAGGAAAACGAGGGCTAGTGCCCCAAAATTGTGTTAAAGAAGGAAAAAGGGGTTAGGAAGGAATCTTGTGGGTTTCGTCTAGTTTGGACCCGCATCAGGGAGGTACTGAAGACAAGGGAACCTTATTATAGGGTCCAAAAAAGATCTAAGAGATATTATCTAAGAGGAAAGAGATCATTGCATAAGAAGTGCATCAGAGAAGAAGGACAAGGAAAATTCTTTATTCTACATCTGATATTTTTCAGAAGTCATTGGATCAGATGTTGGGTTCAATAAGAAGCATGGAAACCTCAAATGGGATTCTTGTTTGGGGAAGACAGTCCAGGTGACAATCATTTCACATCAATGTGAATTCTAGGTGGAGAAAGCCATCTGCAATACATGATAATGCATGAACCATAAGTTCATATGGAGACGCAAAGAATGGGAATAAGGAAGGAAGATTTTAGGGAATTATAATTCGTTCATGCAGAAGTTGAATCAGAGGAATCCAAATAATAATGGAATGATGAAAATTAATAATCAACATAATATGTGATGGCAAGTATGCAAAGTAGACAAGGAAAAACTCTTGGATGGAGTCGATTCCATGAACATCCTAAGATAATGGAAGAAGAAATCATGAGATGTCTAGTTAGAAAAAGAGAAGAGGAGAGTACAAAAAAACCTCAAGTACTAAAGTATTCTGTCGAGAAAGGGCTGAAGAAGTTCAATCCTGAAGAGTAACTAGATGTTGAAGAATCCAGAGTCTATAAAACAGCTTGGTGTGGAATTTTATTCATCCAAGTACGATATTAGGTTAGTTAAACCCAGGAAATTAACAAAATATGAAGGTTAATATCAGCTTAATTTGGGACAATAAATGCAAAGGCAGCCAAGAGTGATTTGGCTAGAAAGTGCTTAGGACATAAATAGTCATGTACAGTGACTACCATGAGAGCACAAGAAGATTCGGGAATCTGGGAAGAATTGAAGACTTCTGGGATTAGCAAGGAAAAGTTGCACACGGAAAAGAAGTCGCTGCAATTTCTGTGGTAGCAAGTTTGTTATGGCTTGTTGGGTCAGCCAGAGGAAAGAAAGCTTGCATGTTTGCAAGTGTTGTTGGTGATGGTTGCATAAGGAGGGAAGAAACAAAAAGTTGAAGTGTTGGTTATACATTCGATAAAAGAATCATGAAATCGTCTACTGCCATCAGACTTTCAGGTAGTATAAAATTTATTAATGGAAGTCATGCAGGTATGAGTTTTATTACCCTTTTTGCATAATTGTTGAAATGAAATTTAGGTAAGAATTTCCTCATCCAGAGTTATTATATAAAATTACATGATTATATTATTGATTGCATACCACTAGATGTGGTAAAGGATGGAGGCATGTATTAATTCAAATCTTTTTAGCTTCTGAATGCACACACTGACATAGTAGAATGTCATGTTAATTTGGTTGTGGGGTAACAACCAAAGATTTAAAAGATAATAACTTGTTGTAGGAATGAATGTCAGTAAGCTAGGAATGAATGAATGACAATTTGTTGGTTGTATGCAAGATGAAGCATTACAGGAAAAATGGTATGCAATTTAGTGTCTGTGGAAAACCACAAGGATGGTTGTATTCATAATATGGAAATAGCCAAGATGAATTATGAAATAGAATTTCATGTTTTGGGGAAAAGATGAATTCCCTTTGAACTAATTTTGAGTTTCTAAATAAACTATTTTATGTTTTCTCATGATAACTGCATGTGGGTGATGCAGCTGAGATGATGTTGATAAAAGTTAGAATGTTGACTACAAATATTAGCTCGGGGAAGATGTTGAATAGAAACCCTTGAGAGTAGTTAGAACTCTGGGAGCCATGGTGCTCTGAGACTTCTTGATCTGGCCTGTTGTTGAAGCCAAAGGAAAGTGAGGTGTAGCAGTCGATGGATTTTTTGATAGTGAAGGTGTACACTCATGGGGTGGGACAGGCATGTGGGGAAGGAGAGATTGTTGATTAGAGTGTTGTTGAGGTTTAGTACCTTGGTCTAGACCATGTTGATATGGAAGGTCTTCTCAATCAAAAGATAAGTACCAATTCTCTATTTAGTGTATGTTCTATACACGTTATAATGTTATTAGAATTGTATGTATATACATATTTATACATTGCATATATGCTTGCATTACTTGCATCCATGACTGTACATAATTTGTTTCATATTTCATTGCTTAAGAAATATATACCTGATGTTAATCATGCAATTGATTGGAATATGATTCAGGTGGAGCAAGAAGGCGTCTTACAAGTGCATCAGGTGCTCATATTGGACCGGAAGAGCAAACAGCTCTAGAATCAAGCCATAGGGCTTGTAAAGGTCTAGTGGACCTGGTACGGTCCTGAGGACACGACATGGGAGCATGAGGATGCTATGCAGGCAGAATACCCACATATTTTTTAAGATTTTGGAAATCTTTTTGATGATGTGTAAAGAGTTGCACTGACGATAGTGCAAAAATAAGGGGAGGGGATTGTAATATCCCCAAGGACGATCCCTTGTTGTATTTATAAATTGTAAACATGTTTTGTAGGTTGGTGAGCCAAGTGTTGATAAGTTGGTGGGCTTATGTGTTTATTAGGCCGAAGATCCTAGGTGTTAAAGGCCAGGAGCCTGATTTTTGTATATGTAATTATGAAGATCATTAACAAAATATAAACATTGTTGTGTGTCGACCGACCACGAAGAAAGAGTGATGGGGGACTAAGCTTCCATAAGGTTGGGTAAGGGAGGAGGCTAAGTGTTTGGGCCTAGGGGCTAAGCTAGGGGGCTTACCTATAAGGGGATAATATTTTATTATTATTCCTAAGGACCAAGGTGGAAAATTGATGAGCGTTGTCCTAAGTTCCTGGGAAAGGGGAACGAATGAAAATGTAGTGCATGCAGCTCCAGGAAGACAAGTGTCGACCTGGGCACATGCAGTTAAAGCTATAGAAGTCATTCGTGTTAGGGGTTCTCTCTTGTAGTCTGACATCCTCTACCTGAGTTTGGGGGGATCGAGGAATCTTCGTCTGAACCTGTTTTGCATCTGCGTCTGCCCTTTGCATACCAACATGCAATTGAGAAAACCAGTAAGGAAGGTGGTTGGATTATATACTTCCATCCGCAGTCTGAAACCTAAAAAACTCAGACGTCTTTCCTTTGCATACCTATACACCATTGAGAGAAATGGTCGGGAGGGGAAATCCGACCTGTGAGTCTGTGAACCTAGTCTATCCACCATTGGAGAGTTGAGTCAGTACTTGAGCCATTTTTGGGTGGTTCTCTTCTGTAAAGCATGGACATTCTGTAATTGTCTATGCCGTGTGTGTTATAATTTTTGGCAGTTGTGGCCACGCAGTTCCTGGACTGAGTGTGGGTTGTTTCCTTCTATTTTTCCTGAGTGGTGTTGACCAGTGGTTGTTGTCCTCACCTTGAAGGAATTGAGTTGTAACTGGTTGAAGAAGTGAGTTGTCAGGCCCGTGGATGAAGAGGCAGGTTGTCAGGCCTGTGAGAATCTCTCTCCAGGTGAGAGATTTTGTTGGGAAGTGGTTTTCTCTCAGAGAGAGGCCAACACAAGCTACAGAGCTATGGGAATTCTTGATCTGGCTTGTTTCTGAGACCCAGAGAGGGAGGTGAAGCACCAATGGATTGTGCTTGTGAAGGTGTATACTCTCGGGTGGAACATGCATGTGGGGAATGAGAGTCCGTGAGTAGTGGGCGTAAGAAGGCTCCTGGAGAGAATCCTTCTAGTTTCACTGTGTAGTTTTCCTATAACCTCAACCTAGTCTAGGATTCCCTTGCCTTGGGTGGAGCTTACTCCCAGCTCGGAGGTGACCCACTACTAAGCGTGATGAGCAGTGTGGTCTATGGATGGGAGGTTCGTGGAAGTTTTGCATGCAGTTGGTGGTGTTACTCCAGTTTAAAAGATAAGTATCATTTTATGCTTAATTTATATGTAATGCATGTTTGTGCTACTGATGCTTGAATTTTATCATGTGTTTCATTGTGTCTTTTATTTACTATCTATTACATTAGAATCTATATCGTAACAATAAACTCTGTGTTATGTGTTTTAATTGATTAAAATGCATGTTATAAATCTATGTATATATGTGAATGTTCTGCATAGTAGTGTTTCCTGGCTTGTTGGTGGTTGGGGATGTTACAAATTGGTATCAGAGCAACCAAGGCTAAGTTAGAGTTGTGTAGGTAGCATTTCTCATCCTGTTGGTGGCTGGGGATGTTACAAATGAAGAAATGGATGTTACCTACATGGGATTCCTTCTGGGATTCCATTAAAGAACAATACTACCCTGTTGGAAGCTATGAGGGCCAATACACCAGATGGACCACCCTACGTCAAGAAAGGGACCAAATAGTACCAGATTTCACCAATATTTTCCATACCTTACGCACCAAATTGGGTATCAAAGAATCCAAGCTTCATCTAGTGCTCAAATAACGTGGTTGTTTGCATAGATACATTTAGACAAAAATGGAGTTATTGTACATCGCCTCTCCGGGCACGACTTATAGATACATCGTCAAGATCAAGAAAAAATTCAAGCGAAAATGACGAGAGTTTGGATCTGCAAACCCCTCACAGCTAAAGCAGGGCAAAGGTAACCCCAACCCACACAGCAAGGGACCAAGTCGATATGGCCTCCCTCAAGACAACCAGTCCAAGATGAAACACAAGGAGGGCAATGAGAAGATGAAGAAGGACATGGGAAAATGGTGTGAGTACCATAAAATTCCTTGGCACAACACCAAATAATGTCTCTCCAAGCAGTCCCTCGTGGTCAAGCTGAAGGTTTTTGATTCAGAGGTCGATTCTGATTCCAAATCAAATCTTGGAGGAGGGAAGCAGATTAATGATGTTGAACCCATTGCAACTATCACTACCACCAAATTTCGGCCAAGCGAAACAGAAGAACCAGAGGAAGGGAAATGCCTCTTTCACTCGCAGATGTGGGTCAAGGGGGCTCTGATTCATTTCATTTTCGACAACGGTAGTTAGAAGAACATGATTTCAACATAGGTCGTCAAGAGGCTAGACATACTAATGACACCGCACCCACATCCCTACACCATTGGTTGGGTTCGCCAAGGAAGAGATCTTTGTGTCAGCCAATAATTTTGTCTGCCCTACGACATCAAACCTTTCAAAGATGAGGTATTGTGTGATAATTCTCCCATTGAAGTTTGTGATGTTATTTTAGGACAACCATATTTTTGGAAGGATCATGTTGTGTATGAGTCTAGACTCCATAGTGTTATTATTACTTTGGGTAGAAAATTATATAGGATCCCAGAGGTAGCGCTGCCTACTGTTATTTCTTTAATATCTACTAAGAAATGCAGTAAGGTCATTTCATAGACTAGGAAGTTCGTCTTATTTGTGATATGTGCTCACAGTAAGCAGAAGGTCACCACCACATTCATGGCCTCTACACAGTGCCTCTCTTCGCAGAAGAAGCAAGTGGACGGGATCATGGAAGAATACATAGACATCTTCTCCTCACCTACAGGGGTACTGACACATTGCCAAGTCAATTATCCAATTAATATGACCCCCAACGCACCTCTACCTAATGGACCAGTATATTGACACTCACTGATGGAGAATGACAAAATAAGGCATCATATCCGAGAGCTTCTTCAAAAGGGGCACATCAGACCCAACTCCTCCCCTTGAGGAAGCCCAATTGTACTGGTGCAGAAGAAGGACGGGACTTGGTGACTCTGCATTGATTACAGATCCTTAAACAAAATCACAATCAGGAATCGCTACCCCATTCCCAAGATTGATTACCTTCTTGACCAACTCAAGGGGGAAAATTTCTTCAACAAGATTGACCTAAATTCTGGCTACCACCAGGTTCCCATCGAACCAACTGATGTATGGAAGATAACCTTAAAGTCTAAGGAAGGTCTTTAGAATGGCTAGTCATGCCCTTTGTCTTAACAAATGCACCTGCCACTTTCATGAGGTTAATGGATGATGTATTGAGACCCTTCACCAACTCCTTTGTGGTGGTATATTTGGATGATATCCTCATCTTCAAAAGAACGTGGGAAGAGAACATGTGGCATATTCAACAGGTTTTGAGCACTCTGCGACAGCACAAGCTATATGCCAACTTGGAAAAATGATTTTTTGGCATGAACAAGGTCCAATACTTGGGATACATTATTGATGAGCATGGGGTACAAGTTGATCCAGCTAATATCCAATTCATATGTGACTAGCCAGCCCCGACCACACTGACCGAGCTTCAGAGCTTTCTAGGGCTAGCCAACTTCTACCGACGTTTCATGTTGGGATTCTCCCTTATTTCATGGGCCCTCAGCCAGGTGACCAAGGGTGGTGGTAGGACCAAGTTTGTGTGGGGGAAGGAGAAACAACGAACATTCGATGATATAAAGCATTGCTTGTGCTCAACTCTGGTACTCTTCTTTCCCGATCTGCAACAACCATTCGAGATTGAGACTGATGCATCTGACTATGTTGTGGGCGCAATTCTCACTCAGCATGGGCATCCAGTGGCCTACCATAGTGAGACACTCTCTGATACTATCCGAAAATACCCCACCTATGATAAGGAAATGTATTCCATTATAAAAGCATGTTGTCAATGGAAACATTACATTCTAGAGAAAGAGATGATCATACACACTGATCACAAGCCTCTGTAGTTCATACAGACACATGGAAAATTGCAAAACTACCTCCATCAGAAGTGGTCCACCTACCTGCAACAGTTTCATCTCAACATCAAGTATAAGATAGGTATCTCCAATCATGTCATTGACTGCCTTAGTCGTCCACCTGTGACTGCACTCACCACTGTGCTCCATTCCTATGGACATGAAGCCTCTGAGTGGCCCCAACATTATTAACAAGATCTGGACTTCGCCACCACATATCATCTCTTGGGTACATGCGCAAATGTCACTGATTTTCACATTCAGGACAGACTCTTATGCCACGTAGGCCATCTATGTTTTCCTACAAGCGAACGTGTAAATATTATTTGGGAATCCCACTACAGTCAGGTGGCAAGATATTTTGGCGTAGAGAAAACTGTGGTCATTCTTTAGAAACATTTTTATTGGCCAAAACTTTGATAGGACGTCAGCAAGTATATCAGGTCTTGCACAACCTGTGCCATTGCCAAGCCAACCATCAAGAAGCAAGGCCTATATACCCCTTTTTTTATTCCCGAGAAGCCTTGGGAATCCATCTCAATGGATTACATGTCTAGCTTTTCGTCCACCAAGCAAGGAAATGACTGGGTGTTTGTGGTCGTTGATCGGTTTTCGAAGATGGCCATCCTCACAGCCTGTAAGAAGAATGTCACAGTGACAAATACTGCCAAGCTCTTCTTCGAACGAGTGTGGGTTCACTTTGGGATACAACAGACCATCATCTCTGACTAAGACAACAGGTTCATCAACACCTTTTGGTCGAGTCTCTAGTCTCTGTTGGACACCAAGCTCACAAAATCCACTACTTTCCACCCCCAAACCGATGGCCAAACATAGGTCGTCAATCAGATGATTGTGCACATCCTACGCATGTACAATTATAAGAATCCATGTACATGGGACGAGAGTCTCCCCTATGTCCAACACAGTTACAACAGGGCTCTTCATAGTTCCACCGGCCATAGCCCATTTCAGGTGGGTTTGGGATTCCAACCCTTGGGACCCATTGATGTTGCACTTCCTCTTTCCATCGCACATACATGATCTTCTCGTGATCAGTCTATGATTGACAAAGCCACCAGATTCATTGAGAGGATTTAGCACATCTACCAACATGTCCAAGAGATTTTGTAGAAATCCAATGCTAAGTACAAGCAATGCCATGATCAACACAGGGTACCACACCATTTTCAGGTTGGTGAAAAAGTCTGGTTACATCTGTAGAAGGAGTGTATCACTAGGCCCCATAAAAAGCTTCACCCACTTCGTTATGGGCCTTACATTATCACCAAGGTTGTGGGTAGCAATTCTTTTGAGCTCAACACTCCACCCTTCCTTGGTCTACATCCAGTATTCAATGTGGACCTCCTTCCACCATATTTTCCACCATTATTGGACACTTCTTAGATCGTAGAATAGTTGACACCAACATAGCTCAACCATGACTGCATGGAACAATCATCCACTGATCATATCGTGGACACATAGGTCAAGGGCACTCGCCAGCAACGGATCCAGCTTTATTGAGTTGTCAAGGCAGGGCAACTCCTACACCAAGGCAAGTGGGTCACCCGGGGCCAAATCCAGCATAAGTTTCCTCACCTGATGGTGGAACTCAATGCAATGGATAACAATGCTTCCTAAGGGGGGAGGATTGATCCAGGTGGATATTGGTGGCCACCCACCTATTCCAACTTGCTCCTCATTTCTATTTTTGTTCAACACGTTCTTTTGTACTGCCTTGTAATTGTGGGTTCTACACTTCTGGGGTTGTCAGAAGCCCTGCACATCCTCCAGGTGGATATGGGTGGCCTCTCGCCTAATCCAACTGGCTTATTTCGTATGTTTTCATGTCATCACGTCTTGTTGTACTTCTGGGGCTGTTTTGGGGCCCTAAACGTTGTTTTTTTGGCTCGCCACAGTCAAACTTTAGACAAAGTCAGAGTTTGATGGTGGAATGTGTAGCTCTCTGAAATACCTTTCCAATGGGATATTACGTGCCTAAAACAAAGGTCATATGCAAAATTTATGGCCCTAAGAAGTTGAGGTACCAAATTACACCAACTTACCTATAGGGCCCACATGACTTTTGGCGTTTCACCTTCTAGGGTTAGGTTTTTGGATGTCTAGGGTTTTGGCATTGATGAGTAATATCAAAAATGCCTATGGAGCTTCATTTTAATCCATTCTGCTCAGACGGATGCGCATAGCAGCCACATCTCTTCTTAGAGATAGCTACCACTATTCAAGCAAGTTTCAGTTCTGCAGTTTTACAGTTTCATCCTATTTCATTATTTAATAGAAGATATTGTTGACTGGATATTTGTGTTATTCTCCATATCTCTGTTTTTATTGTATTCATCCTATTAATCAGTTCATTCCTCTCCTAAATCTGGATAATCTAGATTGGGGTTGATAACCTCTTTATAATATTTTAATTTTCTTTTATCCTTCAATTCTTTATCACACCATAATTTCTCCTTTCATTTAGATGTTATAATATTTTTAATGCTATCAATATTTTGCAGAGTGACCTCCTCCTTTATTTCCCAATCATTTAGCAAAGACTTGGCACCTTTATTACTAGCACATCCACGCCAATAGCAGATGGTGGATACCGATAGGGATCACCATCCATACAAACATATCTCATTTTCCAACTAGAGATTTCTCATCTACCAACCATACAAAGGTTTCTAATTTTATAATTACCAGTCAGACAATTAAATTATTGGATGGTGGAGATTAAAAAAAGAAACGACTATTGATTGTATCCCCATTGTCCAATCTTACACCCTCCATCCTATTTTTGAAATAGAAACACCTATCGATGTAATTATACAGTTATTAAAGGTAGTGATTATTATATTATTATTATAGATATAATATATTATTGTATTATTATATAATATTATTATAGTATAGTATTATTATATATGATATTGTACTTCCAATATTATACATTAATAGTACATTATTTATGGTATGATATATATTATCCTTTATTGTGTGTACAAGAATCTAAACTTTGCTATTATCTTTAACTTTCACCTCATAATTCTAGATTAATGTAGTTTATATGGTAGTTTGATTTAACATAAATGGCTTATTATTTTATAATTGCTTTAGAAGACCCATTTTTGGACCAAATTTGTCCTAATTGGGGAGTTCTGTGGTCATAAATTTCATGTGTGTTTCTCAATCAATTCTAATCTAATTTGGTTTTCCCTTCCTTGGTATCCATAAATGAGACCTTCAATTGTGAAGTATCCTTGTAATTTTTATGACCAATCTCTGCTTAACAAAAGACCACAAGTTCATGGAATATCAACTACAACAATTTCATTAACCTGATGGACACAAGGATTTGAAGTGACTCTAATTAATACATATTTTAAGTCACCCGTAAATTTGACCTTCAATATAATGAACTAAATAATCTGTATGGATGACTTGATAGGTTTTGCATTCAATTTCTTACACACCGACTACAACATATCTATTATCATTTATTTCATGTGCACAAAATCTAAACTTTGCTAGTATCTTTAACTTTCACCTCATAATTTTAGATTAACCTAACTTACATGGCAGTTTGATGTAACATAAATGGTTTATTATTTTATAATTATCTTAAAAAGCCCATTTTTGGAACAAATTTTCTCTAATAGACAAGTTCTAAGATCGTAAATTTCACGTTCCTTTCTTTATCAATTCTAATAGAATTCAAGTTCCCCTTCCTTGATATCCATAAATGAAATCATTTAGTTGCGAAGTATCCTTGTAATTTCTATGACCAATCTCTTCTTAACAAAAGGCCACAAGTTTCTAGAATATCGACTAAAAAAATTCCATTAACCTGATGGACACGAGGATTTGAAGTGAATCTAATTAATACATATTTTAAGTCACCCATAAATTTGACCTTTGATATATCAAACTAAATAATATGC
>ML803141.1:82064-95474 GCA_009831015.1 Picea engelmannii
TAAATCTTTGTATCCATAAAGCATCCACATTTTTTTAAATGCTTATTTTTTCAACTATTTTCATTTTTTTATAAATTACTTATTTATTTATTTTCAATGGTGTTTTTAATAATTTTTCCATGTTTTTTTCAATGTTAAAAATGTTGTATACCATTTATTTTTTTCAAATTAAGTTTTTTCATACAATTATGTCTCCTTAATTGATTTATGGTACCATACTTTTTTTTTTAAGTAAGAATCTATATATTACTTCTCATAAACATAAATTACAGTATCAGCTATCATGCTTGAGTTCTGTTTGGTCTGAATTTCTCAGTGGGGAAACCAATTCAACCAGTCTATCAAAAAGAATAAAAAACAAAATTAAATTGGTTGGTCTAAATTTTCCAGTAGGGAATCGCCCAGTAGGGAAACCGATTCAGCCTATCTATCATAAAATATTGAACAACCAAAATAACTTGTCTATAGAAATTCAAACTGGATTGATTGTGCAAGGTGCCATGCAAGGCCCGAGAGTGATCATCGGGATTCAAAACTAAATGACAAAAAAAATCATAAGAGTTGACACCTCTGCTCATGCGGATAAATGAGGGTCGGGTTGGTGGTCGTTCTTTGGAACACCATTGCTCGGTGTCTCCACCTGGAAGCCTGGAGCAAGGATTGTCCACATCTCATGTCCATGTTCTCTAACCGAAAGTGAAAGTCATCCACATCCTTTCTAAATACAAAGACCAAGTCATGTAATATCTCCCATGAAGCGTAGTCCGAGCATAAATGGGGTTGATCAAGGGGCTCCTCCAGGGTGGATTGGGGCTCTGCCAAAGGGGCAGGGAGGACGGGATCCACCAAGGGGACAATGGGGGAGAGGGTGGTGGAAAGGGAGTTGAAATCTCAGGTAGAGGTGTCGGAGGGACCATGGCAGTTTTCGAAGAAGAATGCAAATCCCGGATTGTGCCAACCCAAAGAATTACCGTGATGGTAAAACCATTCCAGTCGACATGCCCATGGGGAAGACAGTGGATGAAGGTTGTTCAGACCAAGGCATGATAGGGAGGACGAGGAGGTTGGAGAATTTGGTGGTTGAGGTAAAACAATAGGAATTTGGTTAGCTATGCACTCATGGTTCTAATACCAAACGGGGCCTCGCTTTAGTTTCCCTCGAAGGCGAGGCACAAACAACCAGAGCGAGGAGGAAGGCAACGCAACAGAGACCGGTAAAAAAAATAATTCCAATTGGGGAGCAGCGATCCTATAGATGAGTTTGAGCCGATGGCCAGAGGGATGCTCAGCGTGAAATGAAGAATCATTATGGACCGACTGAGGAATGGAAGCACAACAAAATAACCAAGGTGGAGGGTCGCAGAAGTGCGGAGGTGACGGGTTGAGTCTTTCATCCATCGCTAGGACAAAATCGCAAAGGTTGGCACGTAGGATTAGTGAGTCCAATGCTCAGAGGAATGAATGTCGAAAGCAGCCATCAAGGGGGAAGTAAATGTAGAGGGGCGTGACAGGTGCATTTCACATGGCCGATGCATGCCTGGAAGGCACCTCTTTCTCTCTCTCTTGTACACACAAATCTTGATGACACCCCATCCGGGGGATGGTGCCATAATTTTTAAATATAGTGTAAAATACTATTTTTAACACATTTTTTACCTTTACTTCAATACATAGAAAATAATTCTAGCTAAAGAACACTATTTTTAAATATTTAACAAAAAAATATACATTTTAAAGCCATATATAATAAAAAAAACTTGTACATTTTGGAAGATGTCTGCTTAAAATAACATGTCAAATAAAGCATTTTTATGGACACAATTCAACCAAAAAAATTAATTTTTTTAATTAACAATTTTTTCTATGTTTTTATAGTTTTGAAGTTTAAAAATGACAATATTTAATGCCATTTTCCTTAGTACATTGATTCACATACAAATAGAAGGAAACGTAAAATAATAAAAAAGATTTTTCATAACACAACAATAGATATATATTTGATCTTATTTTGAAATTTGAAAGTCAAAACATTACAATTATAGCTCATAAAAAATTTGCAAAATTGAGCATCGTTTTCAAGGGCATCTTAAAACTAATCAAGAATATCATATATCTCAAATTCATCATTCTCAAGAGACACATCATCATTTTCTTGGACATCATTATGTGCTTCCATTATGTCATTTTTCTCTTCCATTGGGCCTTTGACGGCACCAATGATAAGGAGGAGCAATATGATGGCGATCATTTTGTTCAGCAGTTTAATTAATTTGAAAATACTCAAAATCTAGGTCCAAGTGAAGACTTTGATTATAGTTTAAATGAATGGGATGATAATTTTCTTCTAAGTGATCATTTTAATGGAAACAACAATGTAGCTTTAAGTGGTAGCATTGGTGTAGAGGAGAAATATGATGATAATATTAATAATGATGAAGATTTTCCTCCATCAATAGAATTTAAAGGCTCCAATGAAGATGATGGAGATTTTCCTCCAAATGAGGATTTTCAAGGCACTAATGTGGATGATGAATATATTTCCTCCAAGTGGGAATTTTCAAGGTACTAATGAGGATGATGAAAAAAAATCTGCAAGTGGGGATTTTGAAGGCACTCGCATGGATTATGAAGATGAAGATGGTGAATATTTTCGTCAAAGTGGGGATTTTCAAGGTACTGATGAGGATGATGAATATTTTCCTCCAAGTGAGGATTTTTCAAGGCACTGATGAGGATGATGAATACTTACCTCCAAGTGGGGATTTTCAAGGCACTAATGAGGATGGTGAAGAATTTCCCTCAAGTGAGGATTTTAAAAGTAGTGAAGATGATTATGCCAATGGTGGAAACTTTTTCTTGAGTGGGGAATTTAAAGGCAGTGAAGTTGATGATGATGATTTTCCTCTAAGTGAGGATTTTCAAGGAACTGACAAGGATGATGTAGATTTTCCTCCAGGTGAGGATTTTCAAGGCACTAATGAGGATGGTGAATAATTTCCCTCGAGTGGGGATTTTAAAAGTAGTGAAGATGATTATGCTAATGGTGGACACTCTTTTCCAAGTGGGGAATTTAAAGGCACCAATGGTGTTGATGATGATTTTCCTCCAAGTAAGGATTTTTAAGGTATTGATGAGGATGATTAAGATTTTCCTCCAAGTGAGGATTTTCAAGGCAATAATGAGGATGATGAAAAATTTCCCTCAAGTGATGATTTTAAAAGTAGTGAAGATGATTATGCTAATGGTGGATAGTTTTTTCTAGGTGGAAAATTTAAAGGCACCAATGGTGATGATGAAGATTTACCTCCAAGTGAGGATTTTCAAGGTACATATGAGTATGATGAATATTTTCCTCCAAGTGAGGATTTTCAAGGCACTAATGAGGATGATGAATAATTTCACTCAAGTGGGGATTTCAAAAGTAGTGAAGATGATTATGTCGATGGTGGACAACTTTTTCCAGGTGGGCAATTTAAAGGCACCAATGTGATGATGATGTTTTTCCTCCAAGTGAATATTTTAGAGGCAATGATGATGGTGTTGTTGATGATGGTGATTGTTAAGAACCTGAGCAGATCTACAAATATAATCACCACAAATATTGAATACATGATAGATCCACAGAGCAAGATATAAGAAACCACATTTTATTATTACCAAACCCTTGAGGTAGGGCAACACCATACAATGAATCATATTATGGAAGGGATCCTCTCATGTTCACTTGCCTCTTCGAGGGGGCAACCTCATAATGAGCTTCAGCTCCAAATACAATACTTCTCTTCATATCTCATTACATTGATTGAACCCCTTTATATAGTGCTACCATCACCTAAGAACATTCTAGAGGAGGAATCTTCTAGAAGTAAAACCTTATAATAAATCCTCTTACATTTATTATATCTAACTACCCATTTATTATATCTAACTATCATAGTGGACTTTATTTAATAATATAGTGGACCTATTCCACCTTACATTGAATGGTCTCCACTATTATCATTACGGGCCCTCTGGACCCCCCCACTACCTCTCTAGGTACCTAACATTTCATCCCCCTTATGAAAGTGTTGTCCTCAATGCTTGATGTACAACCATATACCAGGGTCTCATGGATAAGTGTGGACCATAGTGCTGAAGTAGACTAAAGAACCAGGGTTCCATTGAGAAATGGAAGCCATCATGTTGAAGTGGTCCAATTTCCATTGTAAACTAGGGTCCCATGTCCAATTGCTCATGTGAACGCCACATGGAAGATACTGACACCCCATATCCAACTGAAAATGATGCTCCAAATACTGACTCCTATCATGTGGATCCAAATAAGAATATCCATCCACATAGTGGGAAATGCTCAAAGCTGAATTTGGAAGGAACAATGTCGTTGTAGAATATGCAGGTTGGACAATGGTAATCATAACTATCTCCTGATGTGTCACATTGATGTGCTCTACAAAATGTGGAGTAGAGTCATCAAATAAAAGATGGAAGTGGTTGTCATCCCAGAAATGACAACTATCCATATATCAATCATCACAATCGGCCTCAAAATCATACCAAGCATATATTTTTTTATTATATTCATCCCTGATGTCCGCCATAAGAAATCTCTCCTGCATGCTATCCAATGAATCTTGAATACTTTGAAAACTATCATTGAGACCATATGCAAGGTCATGCAATCTATCATGCACTCTGCCATATAATATGTCAAACAATTGAGCTTTGAATGCTTCAGTCATATGTAGAATTTATTTGAGGGTTTGAGAGGAAACAACCATATGAGCACCCTATGAACTCTATAGTCTCGTCGCCGTCACGAAAAAACCCAAAAAATATAACAATAAATTACGACAGAAAATCGCGGCTTTTTCTGGAAAAAAAACCCTGAAAAACTGTTGATTTTAAAATGCTCATAACTTTACTTCCTGGACTTCGTTTCGGTTGATTTTTTTTTTTTTAATTGGATATTTTTCTGAGAGGAATTAAAATGCCCAATTTTGTTTTTCCAAATTCAGCTCATAAATATTCATATATGAACCTGAAGTGCGTCGCCCTCTTTTTCTTCCCTAGAAAAATTCTGCAAAAAAAAAATAAAAAATTATTCCCTTCTTTGGCCAAGGAAAGTGCTCTGATACCACTTATTAAGAAACCAAAGATTGAATACAAAGTACCACTTTAGTGTCAAAGATGTATGAATTCAATCACTACACAAGATATATGAAACAATATAGAAAACCACCACTTTATTATATCAAACCCTTAAAGTAGGGAAACACCATACAATGGATCATATTATGGAAGGAATCCTCTCATGTTCACTTGCCTCTTAGAGGGGAAAACCTCCTAATGAGCTTCAGGTCCAAATACAATACTTCTCTTCATATCTCATTACATTGCTTGAATTATTTTATATAGTGCTACCATAACCTAAGAACATTCTAGAGGAGGAATCTTCTAGAAGTAGAACCTTCTAAGAAGTCATCTTACATTTATTATATCTAACTACCATAGTGGGCCTTATCTAATAATATAGTGGACCTAGTCCAGATTACATTGAATGACCTCCATTATTATCATTATGGGCCCTCTAGGCCCCCCCACTACCTCTCCAGGTACCTAACAGATACATTCTTGTTAGACAATAATTTAATGGAATTGATAATCTTAAGGGTGATGATGATTTTCCTTCAAGTGAATATTTTCATGGAAGATCCAATGACATTGGTGAGGATGGTAATCATTTCTCTGGTAATCATTTCTCTAGTGAGTTTTATATTGTTTTTATCAACTATATTATCAATGAATATGATGATGGACTTAGGAATGAATAGTGTGTTCTCAATCATTCAGGTGCAACAAATCAAGGTGATCAATAATCTCTTGTTCGATCTCTTCACAATGTTTTGTGTGATATTCCTCCTAGTGATGAGGATATTCCTTCTAGTGAGGATGATGAAATAGTGGAGACATTGAAAAGAAACATTGTGTCTAGGACCAAGACTAGACCTTTTTATATCAATCCAAATCATTCTAGTTATAGAAGGTATAGGAAATAATTTCTCACTAAATCAATTTCCATATGTGATTTGATTTCAAACAAATGTTATCAAAAGAATTGTTTGAAAAGTATGGACTACATGTATGCCTTGAATAAAAGGAAGATATGTTTGCTAATGAATAAGAGCATGCAAAATTAATATTTAGTGGGGTTCATGATATCTATCAAGACATGATATGATTATCGCATTGAGAATGTTTTACTTTGCAGAAAGGCTTTCAAAAAATTTCACTCAATTGGTAATCTTCATCTATTAAAAATCCAAACAAGATTGGAAAAAGATCCTTCATTTTATTTAGAGGTACATCATGGATGAGAGAGTGGGTCATTAACAAACACTACATTGTCATGGATGCGTGACTTCTTTTCCAATCATGGGAGTCTATTGACCCTAGTCTACAAGATAACTACAAGATGGGAGTCTACCGACCCTAGTCATAGATTTAAAATGTTTTTGACATCTAAAATGTTGGGCACGCATGTAGACTCAGATGGTGCATTCATCGATAATAGAGAAGTGTATGGATCATCTACATCTTCATCCAATCATTCATTTGAATACAATGTAGACTCTGATGGTATTTCAAAATACATGAGTCAATTTGAATAAATGTATGAAACATTTTATGTATTTTTTATCCATGTGATTATATGGTAACTAGAAATGATCATTCTAACTTACATATGATCTTACATGAAGTTATGAGACATTTCTATATTTTATGAATTATATGTTTTGATTATGGAGAATATAATAAAATTTGTTAGCTCATATGTTTTGAATATGGACAATGTAACAATATTTTTAAGAAATAATTTATGTTTCATTCAATGTAATTTGTATTGAATTTTTTTATTAAAAGTAAAAAAATATTTGGAAGTGGTGTTGAATTTTTAAAGTATAGGATGATATTTTCATGGCATTATATATTATCTTGTGCTTGGAGTGACAAACTAACCTTTAAAAAGTAAACATTTAAGGGTTGATTTTATGATTTTGTTTACAATAGCGATGATTTCTTATACCACTTTAAAAAAAAATGTCATTTTAATCCCTCAATTTTAGCAGGGGTGCTACTGGTAGCAGTACTTTTCAATTTGATGGTTGATTTTTAGGTTTTGGTTTTAATGGTACCAACTATTAAGAATAAGATTTCAAATGAGCTATAATTTTTATGTTTAGAAAAAAAACATTTTGCTTTCGGTAACATCACTTTTTGATTTAGGTGTTAATTTTAAGGTTTTTCTGATAAAATCTATGAGTTTTGAAGGCCATGATTGAAAAAAATTGCAATTTTAACCCAGGTTAGAAAAAATGGTGCTATCAATAGCACCGTTTTTTTATTTGTGGGTTGATTTTCATATTTTTTATGCAAAAATATGGGTTTTAAGGGCTAGAGTTCTTGTTTTGAGGTCATGGTTCTCGTTAAGTTAGTAAATTAGTTTCTAGGCCAGTACACATAACTTTGTAAATTGGCAATTGTCTTCCCAACACCAAAATGTCCTGCAACCTTGGATGTGTGAGCCTCTCAAATAAGTTGCAGTCGTTCACCTTTAGGGACACGGAGCTTGTCAAGCTTGTAGAGTAACCCATTCTAGAAATGATAGTCAACCTTGTCGTCACTTTATTATATATGAATTTGGCCCTATAACTATCGAAACACCTCCTTGAAGTCCATGTATTCTGTGTATACCTCTTTGTATGCATCATGGGTAAAAGGATCCATGTGTATCAGAGTTCCCAAAGCTATAATATTGGACGTGGGTGGTCATGAAAGCATGTCTTCCAACCTATTTGTGCTATCCTTATTATACTTTATGACTAGATGAAATTGTTATAAAAATTCCATCCACTTGTAATGCTTGGTTTGTCGTAGCTTACTATGGGCCTGCAAATACTATAATGGTCGATGATCTGTGTGGATGATGGTCTTCCTTCCCATCAGATAGTGCTTCCACTTTTTGACAACTTGTACCAAGGCATAAAGCCTGTTTTCGTAGGTAGGGTAGTTGAAAACTACCCCATGAAATACTTCAAAATGATAACAGATGGGCCTTTATCCCTGCATCGGTACTGCTCCCATGGCACACCCACTTGCATCTATCTCCACTTCGAAGGGTTTCTACAAATTTGGTAGCGTGAGCATTGGTGCTTGACCAATGTTTATTTTCATCTCATCAAATTCTTTGTGTTTATTCTTCCCCCACTGGAAACTCTTACCACTGGTTGTTATGGTATGGAGTGGTGCAGCTACTGCTGAAAATGAAGCTGTGAACTTCTGCAAGTATTGTGCTACCCCAAAAAAACTCCTAAATTCAGTGACATTTGTAGGAACTAGCCATTTTATGATGGCCTCCATATTTGCATGATCTATCTTGATCTCCCCTCATCGATTACATACCCCAAATGTTGATGTTTCTGGTAGTTGCAGGAGGTATTCACCTACAGGATAACCTTTCTTATAGATGAAGTTGCCAAGATGTTAAAGGAAAACCATTGGAAGTCAAAGAATATCCGAGAAGAGAAGTTGGACTCACATAAAATAATAAAGAAGAATTATATTGCTCCAAAAGTAAATTCGGCTCCAGAAAAAGATAAATAGAAAATATATTTTCCAAAAAGTCAGGTCGACCCTGCTAGAAAAGTCACTGGACAGATTAGTATAAATAAGAGTGACGACTTCCTCATTTGGCATACTCACTTACTCACTCACAATAAGATAATAAATATACCAATTTGTTTATGGTATATTTATTATCTTATCGTTAAATGCTATGCTTGTTTCAAGCAAAAGCATGTTTGAGATCAACAAGTTGGCTCAGTTGGTTAGGACATTTGATATGAAGGATCTAGGAGTAGTGAAACAAATATTTGGCATGGAAATACACAGAGATAGGAAATATGATAAGCTTGGTTATCACAACATAAGTATATGGTGAAGATACTCAGGAAATTCGGTATGAATAATGTGAAACTAGTAAAATCCCTTTGGCTTTCCATTGTAAGTTTTCTTCAGGTTTATGTCCTAACTAATGAAGAAGAAAAGGGTTATATGTCTCATGTATCTTATGTTAGTAGTAAGTTTGATATATGTGATGAAATGGTTAGTATTTCACATGCAATTGGTGTTGTCAATAAACACATGGAAAAACCAAGTGAAGAGCATGGAAATGGGTGTTGATGATTGCGATGGGAATGTTCAGTATTGCACATGCAGTTGGTGTTGTCAGTAAACACATGGAAAAACCAAGTGAAGAGCATGGAAATGGGTGTTGATGATTGTGATGGGAATGTTCAATATTGCACATGCAGTTGGTGTTGTCAGTAGACACACGGAAAAACCATGTGAAGAGCATGAAAATGGGTGATGATGATTGCGAAGGGAATGTTCAAGTATATGACATGCAATTGGTGTTGTCAGTGGACATGTGCAAAGACAGGGTGAAGAGCACGGAAATGGGTGTTTCAGTATCTTAGAAGCACAAGTATCACCTACAGTGGTTGCATTGATTTAGTCTGTGGTTATGATTCAGGAGATTTGGATAAGAGGAGACCTACCTCAGGTTATGTCTTTCAAGAATGAAAGGATATATTTGGTAAGTTTGGACAAGTACATGATGATGTGTTTTATCGGTGGTCAAAGTGTTGTGCATTTGACTAACAGTCTAGTGTATCAAAATGGGACAATGCATCATTTTTAAATATAGGTTACCGATGGAGGCAGAATGGTCCATACTAGAGAAAATCATGCAGACATGTTCACATAACAATATTGTTAGAGAAGTTGTGGAGTTGTAATGGTGTTTGACTTTTCTTAGCTTGCAAGAAAGGTGATGAATAAATTTGGGCATGATATATCAGGTAAATTGTTGTTAAGGTGGATATTGTTGAAACGTGCCAACTAATTTCCCATGTGGATCATATTTCTTAACTCTCAGTATTATGCACTTAGCTTAACCAAATCAACTAAAATAGAATATGCATGCATGCACACTAAAGTGATTAGTTTGTGTAATTGTTTGATCAGTTTGTGTAATTGTGTGATAAATGTTATATATCTATGCATACCCATGGAGGCAAAGGCATGAAGTGTGTGGGATGAGTGAGAGGATGGTTGTAAGCCTGTATTTGGTTGTTGTAATTCTCCCTTGATCAATAAGAATATTGATTATCATTGCCCCGTGGATGTTTCCCTTTTGAAGGGTTTTACCACGTAAATCATTGTCTTCATTGTGTGATTGTTGTTCTCGGTTTTTTCTTGTCATTAATCTTGTTGAGTTTATGCTTCCGCTTCCCAACACTCTCCACCGATCACATACCCCAAATACACCAAATACTGCTGAGCAAACTCACATTTCTTGATATTGGCCAATAGTTGGTGATTTTTCAATGTCTCTAACACATGCATAAGATGGGACATGTGCTCCTCCAAGGTAGCGCTATAAACCAATATACCATCTAAATAGACAATAACAAATGAATCTAGATAAGGGCGTAAAAAAATATTCATTAGTCTCATAAATGTATTCGATGTGTTTCATAAACCAAATGGTATAACCAAAAACTCATACAAAACTTACATTGTCTTGAAGGCGGTCTTCTAGGTGTATTCTTCTTTGAATCTTACTTGGTGATATCCTGATTTCAAATCCATCTTAGTGAAGTACTTGGCATGTTGCAACTGGTCCAACAGATCATTAATCCTTGGTAGAGGGTACTGATTCTTCAATGTAAGGTTATTCAATATCCTATAATCAATACACATTCTCCGAGTCCCATCCTTCTGGGCACAATTATGATGGGTGACCCATGAGGTAAGGTACTTGGTCAAATCACACCCTTCTCCAACAACTGTTGCAACTGCTTCTTCACTTCATTTGCTTCCAGAACAGATTGTCTATACAACCCAATATTTGACAATGGGGAGTCTAGCAATAACTGTATTTCGTGCTCCACTTCCCTCTAAGGTGGTAGCCCTTTAGGATCCTAGAACACTCCTCTGTATTCCTATAGAAACTCCTACAATCGATGTTTCTTCTCTTTAGTACACCCCTCTAGGGATGCCTACACTCTCATTGACTCATCATCAAATTGATTTTCTCTTAAGAAAATAAAAACATATTTCTTACTGGAACTAATTAATTTCTTAGCTTGCTTGGTGCTTACCAGTGAGATCTTTGACTTGCCTTTATACGTGTTGATGATGTATTAGGACTTCCCATCCTTGATCAATCAATATTGGTTGGCTCTTTGCATGAATATTACATTCCTCATATACATGTAAGGGCTTCCAAACACTACTCCACATATTACATCAATGGGTACTACATCAAATTCCACTTCATCAATAAAATCAACGCTTACAACAAATTAAATCTTACATTGTTTCGTTACCTTTATCTATGCATCCTTCTTTACCCAACCCAATGGATAGGGGTAAGGATGATTGTGAACCTCCAATCCAAGCTTGTTGACTAGATATGATGCTATAAGATTAGCCTGTGAACTAGAGTCAAACAAAGCATATATCTTGGTCTTCTTGACCTAAATATTGATGTGGAAGAGCTTGGTCATCTCATTCTCTTCCTGGTTGTGAAGACTACTTAGATTCACCTCCTTCTGCATAGGATGCGCAAACAATATTTTCATCCAAATTCGAGCTACTTTCAACTTGATTGGTTGAATATGTGGCTAAAATATTATTTTTCTCTGTCCTTCTTGCAGTTCTTCGGATTCAGCTCTGGATGCAATTTTTCCTTGGTGTGGCCATAAATATTGTAATTATTTCAATTTTTGTTGAGATCTTTGCATTGATGTGCAGTGGTTGTTATCTTCTTATATTTCACCCCTTTCCACTTCTTCTTCCCCTCCTTGGAAAATTTTGGGTGCTCTTTATGCTTCCAACCACTTGGTTTCCCCTTCTTTTGGCCTATGTTTTCTAGATAATGTGCATGTTCACACGCCACATCCACTGTCCTTGGCTTGAAGAGAATCACTTTCTTTCGTAGATGACTATGTAAACCCCCTAGATACTTGAGGAGTACATATAGGTTATTGGGAGAGATACCCAACATGATGGCCATCTTTCTGAACTCAGTGGTGTACTCTTATACACTCTACCCCTGCCTCTGCCTGAAGTAGTGCCATTGGATCCATTCCTCCTCTACATATATGATAGGGTAGAATTGGGACTTGATGAGGGTTTTGAAGTCCTCCCACCTAGTTACTGGTGGATCACCCTCTAGCCTAAGTTTTTTTGTATAGATTTCCCACCAGGTTAAAGCATGGCCCTCTAACTTCAATCGAGAAAATGAAATCTTTAGTTATTCATCTATATGGTGAATGCTAAAATAAACGGTTAATTGTTGCAACCAATGATTCAACTTTAATGCATGTATCTCACCTTGGTATTTCTTTGAGTCCACTTTCTCTTCCATATTGAATAGGGATTGTGAAGGGTTCAAGGCACTCGAGCTCGGCCTCTCTTTCTCATATTCTTTCCACGACTCCTTTCTTGAGTCTTCCCAATCTTTCGATTTCCCCTCCAATCTGTTCTCTGAGTTAGATCCTCCATCATATCTAAATGATCTAAGCTTTCTTGCTAGACCCGCCATGAGGAGGTTCATATTGCAACTGATGTCAGCAACTTGCTCTTCCAACCGCTCAAATCTCTCTTATGTTGGATCTTCAGGGTTATTATGAACAAACTCGTCCGCCATGGCTAGGGTTTTTACAACTTCTTTTTAAGTCGAATCCTGGATCCCGCAACTTCCCACAAATACCCAAAAGAAAAACCTGCTTTGATACCAATATGATCTGTAAACTATCGTGGATATTCCACTGGAACAATTCATCACAACAAATCTAATAAATAATTGTAATCTTTATTAGTAAGGTTATTTTTCCTTTAGATTTCCATAATATTTAGTTACTAATTTTTCCACTTATGCATGAAATAGATAAAATGTCGAAAACAAAGAATAATCAAATACAGTCACACCATACACAAATAAACACAAGATATGACCCGGGAAACCCAATATGGGAGAAAACCCAGCTAGAAGGTGAAGGTGCTCTACTCTCTTTTCTCTGATATAGAAATGATGCAAGTACAAAGAAAGAGGCTCTCTATGTAGAGTTTCCTTTGAATTGTGGCTTGTATGGATGCTACAGAATCTCCCATCCTATGTTATTCTCACATAATACCACTCTTAGATGTTTTTCTCAACTATGGAACAAGATACAATGCAAATAAATGAAACACCTTCTCCTCCTAATGGCTCGATAGCCATCTAGGGATAGGTTTTTTACTTCCTCAACCCTCAATTGTGATAGGGTTTTGAATCTT
>ML803141.1:110664-130655 GCA_009831015.1 Picea engelmannii
TCGCATTGAGAATGTTTTACTTTGCAGAAAGGCTTTCAAAAAATTTCACTCAATTGGTAATCTTCATCTATTAAAAATCCAAACAAGATTGGAAAAAGATCCTTCATTTTATTTAGAGGTACATCATGGATGAGAGAGTGGGTCATTAACAAACACTACATTGTCATGGATGCGTGACTTCTTTTCCAATCATGGGAGTCTATTGACCCTAGTCTACAAGATAACTACAAGATGGGAGTCTACCGACCCTAGTCATAGATTTAAAATGTTTTTGACATCTAAAATGTTGGGCACGCATGTAGACTCAGATGGTGCATTCATCGATAATAGAGAAGTGTATGGATCATCTACATCTTCATCCAATCATTCATTTGAATACAATGTAGACTCTGATGGTATTTCAAAATACATGAGTCAATTTGAATAAATGTATGAAACATTTTATGTATTTTTTATCCATGTGATTATATGGTAACTAGAAATGATCATTCTAACTTACATATGATCTTACATGAAGTTATGAGACATTTCTATATTTTATGAATTATATGTTTTGATTATGGAGAATATAATAAAATTTGTTAGCTCATATGTTTTGAATATGGACAATGTAACAATATTTTTAAGAAATAATTTATGTTTCATTCAATGTAATTTGTATTGAATTTTTTTATTAAAAGTAAAAAAATATTTGGAAGTGGTGTTGAATTTTTAAAGTATAGGATGATATTTTCATGGCATTATATATTATCTTGTGCTTGGAGTGACAAACTAACCTTTAAAAAGTAAACATTTAAGGGTTGATTTTATGATTTTGTTTACAATAGCGATGATTTCTTATACCACTTTAAAAAAAAATGTCATTTTAATCCCTCAATTTTAGCAGGGGTGCTACTGGTAGCAGTACTTTTCAATTTGATGGTTGATTTTTAGGTTTTGGTTTTAATGGTACCAACTATTAAGAATAAGATTTCAAATGAGCTATAATTTTTATGTTTAGAAAAAAAACATTTTGCTTTCGGTAACATCACTTTTTGATTTAGGTGTTAATTTTAAGGTTTTTCTGATAAAATCTATGAGTTTTGAAGGCCATGATTGAAAAAAATTGCAATTTTAACCCAGGTTAGAAAAAATGGTGCTATCAATAGCACCGTTTTTTTATTTGTGGGTTGATTTTCATATTTTTTATGCAAAAATATGGGTTTTAAGGGCTAGAGTTCTTGTTTTGAGGTCATGGTTCTCGTTAAGTTAGTAAATTAGTTTCTAGGCCAGTACACATAACTTTGTAAATTGGCAATTGTCTTCCCAACACCAAAATGTCCTGCAACCTTGGATGTGTGAGCCTCTCAAATAAGTTGCAGTCGTTCACCTTTAGGGACACGGAGCTTGTCAAGCTTGTAGAGTAACCCATTCTAGAAATGATAGTCAACCTTGTCGTCACTTTATTATATATGAATTTGGCCCTATAACTATCGAAACACCTCCTTGAAGTCCATGTATTCTGTGTATACCTCTTTGTATGCATCATGGGTAAAAGGATCCATGTGTATCAGAGTTCCCAAAGCTATAATATTGGACGTGGGTGGTCATGAAAGCATGTCTTCCAACCTATTTGTGCTATCCTTATTATACTTTATGACTAGATGAAATTGTTATAAAAATTCCATCCACTTGTAATGCTTGGTTTGTCGTAGCTTACTATGGGCCTGCAAATACTATAATGGTCGATGATCTGTGTGGATGATGGTCTTCCTTCCCATCAGATAGTGCTTCCACTTTTTGACAACTTGTACCAAGGCATAAAGCCTGTTTTCGTAGGTAGGGTAGTTGAAAACTACCCCATGAAATACTTCAAAATGATAACAGATGGGCCTTTATCCCTGCATCGGTACTGCTCCCATGGCACACCCACTTGCATCTATCTCCACTTCGAAGGGTTTCTACAAATTTGGTAGCGTGAGCATTGGTGCTTGACCAATGTTTATTTTCATCTCATCAAATTCTTTGTGTTTATTCTTCCCCCACTGGAAACTCTTACCACTGGTTGTTATGGTATGGAGTGGTGCAGCTACTGCTGAAAATGAAGCTGTGAACTTCTGCAAGTATTGTGCTACCCCAAAAAAACTCCTAAATTCAGTGACATTTGTAGGAACTAGCCATTTTATGATGGCCTCCATATTTGCATGATCTATCTTGATCTCCCCTCATCGATTACATACCCCAAATGTTGATGTTTCTGGTAGTTGCAGGAGGTATTCACCTACAGGATAACCTTTCTTATAGATGAAGTTGCCAAGATGTTAAAGGAAAACCATTGGAAGTCAAAGAATATCCGAGAAGAGAAGTTGGACTCACATAAAATAATAAAGAAGAATTATATTGCTCCAAAAGTAAATTCGGCTCCAGAAAAAGATAAATAGAAAATATATTTTCCAAAAAGTCAGGTCGACCCTGCTAGAAAAGTCACTGGACAGATTAGTATAAATAAGAGTGACGACTTCCTCATTTGGCATACTCACTTACTCACTCACAATAAGATAATAAATATACCAATTTGTTTATGGTATATTTATTATCTTATCGTTAAATGCTATGCTTGTTTCAAGCAAAAGCATGTTTGAGATCAACAAGTTGGCTCAGTTGGTTAGGACATTTGATATGAAGGATCTAGGAGTAGTGAAACAAATATTTGGCATGGAAATACACAGAGATAGGAAATATGATAAGCTTGGTTATCACAACATAAGTATATGGTGAAGATACTCAGGAAATTCGGTATGAATAATGTGAAACTAGTAAAATCCCTTTGGCTTTCCATTGTAAGTTTTCTTCAGGTTTATGTCCTAACTAATGAAGAAGAAAAGGGTTATATGTCTCATGTATCTTATGTTAGTAGTAAGTTTGATATATGTGATGAAATGGTTAGTATTTCACATGCAATTGGTGTTGTCAATAAACACATGGAAAAACCAAGTGAAGAGCATGGAAATGGGTGTTGATGATTGCGATGGGAATGTTCAGTATTGCACATGCAGTTGGTGTTGTCAGTAAACACATGGAAAAACCAAGTGAAGAGCATGGAAATGGGTGTTGATGATTGTGATGGGAATGTTCAATATTGCACATGCAGTTGGTGTTGTCAGTAGACACACGGAAAAACCATGTGAAGAGCATGAAAATGGGTGATGATGATTGCGAAGGGAATGTTCAAGTATATGACATGCAATTGGTGTTGTCAGTGGACATGTGCAAAGACAGGGTGAAGAGCACGGAAATGGGTGTTTCAGTATCTTAGAAGCACAAGTATCACCTACAGTGGTTGCATTGATTTAGTCTGTGGTTATGATTCAGGAGATTTGGATAAGAGGAGACCTACCTCAGGTTATGTCTTTCAAGAATGAAAGGATATATTTGGTAAGTTTGGACAAGTACATGATGATGTGTTTTATCGGTGGTCAAAGTGTTGTGCATTTGACTAACAGTCTAGTGTATCAAAATGGGACAATGCATCATTTTTAAATATAGGTTACCGATGGAGGCAGAATGGTCCATACTAGAGAAAATCATGCAGACATGTTCACATAACAATATTGTTAGAGAAGTTGTGGAGTTGTAATGGTGTTTGACTTTTCTTAGCTTGCAAGAAAGGTGATGAATAAATTTGGGCATGATATATCAGGTAAATTGTTGTTAAGGTGGATATTGTTGAAACGTGCCAACTAATTTCCCATGTGGATCATATTTCTTAACTCTCAGTATTATGCACTTAGCTTAACCAAATCAACTAAAATAGAATATGCATGCATGCACACTAAAGTGATTAGTTTGTGTAATTGTTTGATCAGTTTGTGTAATTGTGTGATAAATGTTATATATCTATGCATACCCATGGAGGCAAAGGCATGAAGTGTGTGGGATGAGTGAGAGGATGGTTGTAAGCCTGTATTTGGTTGTTGTAATTCTCCCTTGATCAATAAGAATATTGATTATCATTGCCCCGTGGATGTTTCCCTTTTGAAGGGTTTTACCACGTAAATCATTGTCTTCATTGTGTGATTGTTGTTCTCGGTTTTTTCTTGTCATTAATCTTGTTGAGTTTATGCTTCCGCTTCCCAACACTCTCCACCGATCACATACCCCAAATACACCAAATACTGCTGAGCAAACTCACATTTCTTGATATTGGCCAATAGTTGGTGATTTTTCAATGTCTCTAACACATGCATAAGATGGGACATGTGCTCCTCCAAGGTAGCGCTATAAACCAATATACCATCTAAATAGACAATAACAAATGAATCTAGATAAGGGCGTAAAAAAATATTCATTAGTCTCATAAATGTATTCGATGTGTTTCATAAACCAAATGGTATAACCAAAAACTCATACAAAACTTACATTGTCTTGAAGGCGGTCTTCTAGGTGTATTCTTCTTTGAATCTTACTTGGTGATATCCTGATTTCAAATCCATCTTAGTGAAGTACTTGGCATGTTGCAACTGGTCCAACAGATCATTAATCCTTGGTAGAGGGTACTGATTCTTCAATGTAAGGTTATTCAATATCCTATAATCAATACACATTCTCCGAGTCCCATCCTTCTGGGCACAATTATGATGGGTGACCCATGAGGTAAGGTACTTGGTCAAATCACACCCTTCTCCAACAACTGTTGCAACTGCTTCTTCACTTCATTTGCTTCCAGAACAGATTGTCTATACAACCCAATATTTGACAATGGGGAGTCTAGCAATAACTGTATTTCGTGCTCCACTTCCCTCTAAGGTGGTAGCCCTTTAGGATCCTAGAACACTCCTCTGTATTCCTATAGAAACTCCTACAATCGATGTTTCTTCTCTTTAGTACACCCCTCTAGGGATGCCTACACTCTCATTGACTCATCATCAAATTGATTTTCTCTTAAGAAAATAAAAACATATTTCTTACTGGAACTAATTAATTTCTTAGCTTGCTTGGTGCTTACCAGTGAGATCTTTGACTTGCCTTTATACGTGTTGATGATGTATTAGGACTTCCCATCCTTGATCAATCAATATTGGTTGGCTCTTTGCATGAATATTACATTCCTCATATACATGTAAGGGCTTCCAAACACTACTCCACATATTACATCAATGGGTACTACATCAAATTCCACTTCATCAATAAAATCAACGCTTACAACAAATTAAATCTTACATTGTTTCGTTACCTTTATCTATGCATCCTTCTTTACCCAACCCAATGGATAGGGGTAAGGATGATTGTGAACCTCCAATCCAAGCTTGTTGACTAGATATGATGCTATAAGATTAGCCTGTGAACTAGAGTCAAACAAAGCATATATCTTGGTCTTCTTGACCTAAATATTGATGTGGAAGAGCTTGGTCATCTCATTCTCTTCCTGGTTGTGAAGACTACTTAGATTCACCTCCTTCTGCATAGGATGCGCAAACAATATTTTCATCCAAATTCGAGCTACTTTCAACTTGATTGGTTGAATATGTGGCTAAAATATTATTTTTCTCTGTCCTTCTTGCAGTTCTTCGGATTCAGCTCTGGATGCAATTTTTCCTTGGTGTGGCCATAAATATTGTAATTATTTCAATTTTTGTTGAGATCTTTGCATTGATGTGCAGTGGTTGTTATCTTCTTATATTTCACCCCTTTCCACTTCTTCTTCCCCTCCTTGGAAAATTTTGGGTGCTCTTTATGCTTCCAACCACTTGGTTTCCCCTTCTTTTGGCCTATGTTTTCTAGATAATGTGCATGTTCACACGCCACATCCACTGTCCTTGGCTTGAAGAGAATCACTTTCTTTCGTAGATGACTATGTAAACCCCCTAGATACTTGAGGAGTACATATAGGTTATTGGGAGAGATACCCAACATGATGGCCATCTTTCTGAACTCAGTGGTGTACTCTTATACACTCTACCCCTGCCTCTGCCTGAAGTAGTGCCATTGGATCCATTCCTCCTCTACATATATGATAGGGTAGAATTGGGACTTGATGAGGGTTTTGAAGTCCTCCCACCTAGTTACTGGTGGATCACCCTCTAGCCTAAGTTTTTTTGTATAGATTTCCCACCAGGTTAAAGCATGGCCCTCTAACTTCAATCGAGAAAATGAAATCTTTAGTTATTCATCTATATGGTGAATGCTAAAATAAACGGTTAATTGTTGCAACCAATGATTCAACTTTAATGCATGTATCTCACCTTGGTATTTCTTTGAGTCCACTTTCTCTTCCATATTGAATAGGGATTGTGAAGGGTTCAAGGCACTCGAGCTCGGCCTCTCTTTCTCATATTCTTTCCACGACTCCTTTCTTGAGTCTTCCCAATCTTTCGATTTCCCCTCCAATCTGTTCTCTGAGTTAGATCCTCCATCATATCTAAATGATCTAAGCTTTCTTGCTAGACCCGCCATGAGGAGGTTCATATTGCAACTGATGTCAGCAACTTGCTCTTCCAACCGCTCAAATCTCTCTTATGTTGGATCTTCAGGGTTATTATGAACAAACTCGTCCGCCATGGCTAGGGTTTTTACAACTTCTTTTTAAGTCGAATCCTGGATCCCGCAACTTCCCACAAATACCCAAAAGAAAAACCTGCTTTGATACCAATATGATCTGTAAACTATCGTGGATATTCCACTGGAACAATTCATCACAACAAATCTAATAAATAATTGTAATCTTTATTAGTAAGGTTATTTTTCCTTTAGATTTCCATAATATTTAGTTACTAATTTTTCCACTTATGCATGAAATAGATAAAATGTCGAAAACAAAGAATAATCAAATACAGTCACACCATACACAAATAAACACAAGATATGACCCGGGAAACCCAATATGGGAGAAAACCCAGCTAGAAGGTGAAGGTGCTCTACTCTCTTTTCTCTGATATAGAAATGATGCAAGTACAAAGAAAGAGGCTCTCTATGTAGAGTTTCCTTTGAATTGTGGCTTGTATGGATGCTACAGAATCTCCCATCCTATGTTATTCTCACATAATACCACTCTTAGATGTTTTTCTCAACTATGGAACAAGATACAATGCAAATAAATGAAACACCTTCTCCTCCTAATGGCTCGATAGCCATCTAGGGATAGGTTTTTTACTTCCTCAACCCTCAATTGTGATAGGGTTTTGAATCTTTTGCAATATTCTTTAAATTACTTTCATGGCTAGACCCTTATGCATAAGTAATGAGGATGACGTGGCATCTTCTCGTACCATGGTGGTCAACATGGTCGGTCAACTTGCAGGAGGCATAATTTTTTCATATGAGCTCTGATTGACATGATTTTTGCACCGTTGGAAAGGTTTCTATGTGTAGAATAATGGCACGTGGTCCAAACGATGCTCGAAAGGTTTTAACCCCAAAAAATGTCGTTTGATGCCTCAAAATGGCTCTGGAAGGTTCTGGACCCCAATTTTCCAAATTGGAACCTTCCACTAAAATCGCCCTGCAAGTTGATTCCTCCAATTTTTTCACTCTAAAAGCATCAAGATAGATGACAAATAATATAATGATCCAATATTGTTCAATAAACCAAGGAGCAATAGTTTCTCATCATGGAGGTCATTCAAATAATGATCTTAAGGGATGTGATACAACGCCAATGGAAGTAGAAGAAGGTTCTCTCCTACCTAGTAGAGAACAAGATGTTCAGGACAATGGATTTTCTCATTAGTGAATGTTTTTCAAAACAATTTTCTTATTGGGACAGTTTGTTAAAGAAATTATCAGTCAATCTGTGTGGAAATACTATTTGGAGAAGGCTCTAAATTTTGCTATGTTAGTATCAGGAAAATATTCAAGCTTTGAGCCAAATTTTGTAACTTTGTATGATTTTGTTGTTTTCTATGGCACAACCCCCTTATATTAATACAAATGTTCAATTTCAGTTTAAAAAAAAAAAAAAAAAAAACTACCAAGCTACCTACATGGGCTTCGTCATCAATTTGAGTTAGAATTCTTTGAGCACTTGTATGTCAAAGTAACTCATGCACAACTGGTAAGGCACCAATTTAAACTTATTTCCCAACTTGACAAGAACTATGACCTCATAACATTAACACTGGCACTAAAAACTCATATTTTGGTTCAAAAGCACCAAAATCAACCCCTGAATCGAAAAGTGGTGCTATGGTAGCAACTATTTTTTATCTCGAGGTTAAAATTATAATTGTGGGCTTGACATCTGGTACTGTTGTAGGAAAAATCCTTAAAGTCGATCCCTAAACAATAAAAAAATAGTGCTCCCAATAGCACCCCTTTATTTTTTATTTTAACATTACAACTTGTTTAAAACTATCGCATTTGACAACCCACACCCATTGTGAACAAAACCCTTACAATCGACTCTTGAATAAAAAAGTGGTACTACTCTCTTCATTTTAGGGGTTAAAATTACAACTCATTTGAAATTATAACCTTAACCACTAATCCTTGATTTGAAAAATAATACTAATAAATGTCAATGAAATGTGCATGTAATGTGTGGGGCCGAAATTTTTAACCATTGACTAAGAAACCACAATCCAGGGCATCTAAGCCATCAAAATCACCTCGGGATTGGACCTGGCCTGGGCTGCACCAACCCTTAACATGGCTGAATTTTTTGGGTGTTTCCTCCCGACTAAACTCATCGTAAGGGTATTGAACTCGGGTCGCCTAGCAAACAAAACCCACACCTTAACTGATTGAGCGGGACTTGACTTAATTGTTGTTGTTATTATTATTATTACTAAAGTTTTTTTGAATATTTTTTTTCCCTTTTTTTTCATTTTTTATGATTTTGTTCGTAATGGTATTGGTTGTTATTGCTAGCATCACTTTTCGAATTGAAATCTGATTTTAAGTTCTCTATTCACAATGGTATATCTTGTCAATGCCACGATTTCAAACAAGTTGTAATTTTAACCCCGAAAAAGAAGGGAGTAGCACTACTTTTCAAATTGGGGGTCGATTGTAAAGTTTTTGTTCAGAATGGTATGGATTGTGAAGGCCATGATTTGAAATGAGTTGTAGTTTTAAACCTAAGAAAAAATGGGCATTACTAGGTGCACCACCTTTTAATTTGGGTTGATTTTAAAGCTTTTGTCATACACTGATACTAGTTGTCAAAACCACAGTTTCAATTTTAGCCCCCCCCCGGCCAAAAATAAAAATAAAAAAGATGTTATTGGTGGCACCACTTTTTGAAATAGGGATAAAAAAAACACTAATACGACCTCTAAAAAAACGTTAACTTTGGAGAGTTGTTATCAAGTAGGTAACTTTCTTTTTAAGAAGCGTAACTATGAATAAAACGATAAAATGTTTGAAACTTAGATTGGTATAAAAAAAATGATTTGCGGTTTGTAATGGTGAATAGAAATTAGATTGCAACTCAATCTCATGAGTAAAGGTATTTCATTCTCAAATTGAACCTTGATATCTTCGAAATTTGGTTCTGCACTTGGTTCTTGCATCAGTGCATGCAAATCTTGTTCATTTGTGAGTAGGTTGGGATGTAAATTGCTATTATTCATATTAATAAACAATCTATGCAAATTACTTAAATTGCAAGCAATGCGAAGGTGTGCCCTCCTTATAGTGTCAAAATATTGACTTGGGAAAATATCCATTATTAATCTCACAGGTTCACTTGGAGAAATGGCCCCAATTAGACCTTCCTCTATTGAAAATAGTGAACTCCCTGATTATGGCCAGACTCTCGTCATGTAAGTTTATTGGCTAAAATAAAATGTAGCAATAAAGCAAATGAAAAGTGCAACTAATCTAACATCTAAAAGTTTAAGTGTTGATTAATATGAAACAGAGGGAGAAATACAAACAACAAAGGGAATAGTCCACCAACTACAACTTGCACAAGCCCAACACAACATTGAAGTATCGAGGATAGCCTACAAGTCGTCATGAGATACCAACTTCAAACCAATTTGATAGCACTACATAAGATGAGTAAGCATAAACATTACAAGCACGAGAATAATCTACAAATTGCAACATCCATACAAGTTTCAAGAAAAATATGAAAGATGAGGATACTCTATAACCAATGCCAACTTGCAAGTGTATAAAACACGAGCTAATGGAATCTCTTATTAACATATAAAGATAAATTACAATGTAAAAAGAAAAGTTTTTGCATGACTGCAATGGTTCTATTTATGAAATCTATCAATGACTATTGGCCTTCCAAGATCTATCATATTTGATGTTCCAGTGTTACATAATTGTCCTATCCCCTCACTGAATGATGATGATATATTTCTTTAAATTAAATATTAAATATTTTTCAACTTCTCTTCATTTTCACGTGAAAACCTCCAACTAACTTATTTGTATCCTTGTAGCTTCAAGGCAAGGAAAGTTCTATGACTTTGGGTAGCTTTCCAAATCATTGACATTTTGGTTCAAGTTATGGATTTGGGCCTTTCTTCTTCATTAGATTTGTGACTCGCATTTCGTCATTGGTGGGATTTTCACCCATTTCCTTTATCCGGTTTATCCTTAGCAAGTTGTTTGATCTTCACGCTCATTACTTTTGAATAAAACTATTGGTATAATTTTCCTTTGTGTACTTTCCTTCAGTCTCAATTCATTTGGCACATGTGTCATTCCTCTGTGTAATTCATGCACATAAAAACCTTCATTTATTAGACCATGGATTATCATGATGATACAAATATTCAATAGACCAATTTTGATCTCGGTGGATGTTAACCATCATCATCATAACAATTGAAAACTTTCTTAAGATTAAATCAAAATCAAATATTTTCATATATCTTTTTTACACCACAAATGGTTTAACCATCTTTGTAAACATGGACATCTTAAGTGATTCAGGGAGAATCCAACCACCACTTACTCATCTAGTGATAATGATGCATCACGGTCGCAGGTTCTATTAGTATGCAACTCGCTTTGTTACCTTAGGCATGCATGAATCCAAATATTTTGCAACTCACTAGCTTCAAATATTTCATGGATTTGTAGTAGTGAGTTATGATCACTCAAGTCGAGGTTGCTTCCCTAAATCACAAAGAGGCAATCCTTTTCACAAATGAAGAGCTATTGGTGATGGGTATTGAAATTCTTGGTGGTTATGTGCACTTTGTCCTAGTGAGTTTCCATCCATTGGTGGTAGGGGGGCTATTTAAGCTTTCAACTTTTACTCTACGCGTTTGTTTGTGTACTAATGGAAACATTTAAAAAAAAAACAAAAAAAAAAACCTAAGATCATATTAAAGTTTGGCGAAATTATATTTTTTGAAAATAGTAGGATTTTTAAATAGCATTTATAGTAGGATTTTTAAATAGCATTTAACTTACTTTGATTGGGAAAACCTTGTTGACAAGAACAAAGCAATGCTCGATGTGGAAATGTGTATGGATGAAGGAAAATATGCCAAATAAGGAACAACCTTGGTGATGTTTCATATATGTTTGGCTAGTTCGAGGCAACAAAGTTTGAATGTGATTTTATGGTGGTGGTTGAGATGGCATTCATTGTGTCTTGATGGTCATGAATCCAGTGGGGGTTTATCGCAGTGTTTTGTTTGTGCTCTAGGGAGAGCTCTGGACTCAAAGTTTGGATTTCTTGCCTCTATTGGGCAGGGCACTTGGAGTGGGCTTACGCTATGTGGAGTCTCCTATGAGCTTTGGCCTCAAAGTTTGGATTTCTTGTCTCTATTAGGTGTGCTTATACACCATTCTTGGAGAACACCATGGGAGGGAACTTGGAGTGGGCTTATGTTGTGTAGGGTCTCTCATGAGTTATGGCCTCAAAGTTTGGATTTATTTCCTTTATTGGGCATGCTTATACACCACTTTTGGAGCGCACCATGGGAGGATGTTGTGTGGAGTCTCCCATGTGATTTTTTCAGTATGGATGGGTAGTGTGGGGTCCTTTTTCATTATGGGTGGGTAGTATGTGGGTAGTGTGGGAGGATGTTATGTGGGGTCTCTACTTTTGCATGGGTGGGTAGTGTTTCTTTTGTGGGGATATGGTCATAAGAAGTTGGTGTGATGGAATTTAACAATGATATTCCCTATCCTTTGTGATAAAAATTATTTAAAATATTTAATGTTTTTCATCAAATTATTAAACCCACCAAAGTTGATGGGTGAACTTTGTTGTTTTTTTTTTCAAGTTTTAACCCTAGGTGGTGTAATTTTGTATAAGTAATCATTCCATAATGTGTCTTGTTTGTGTTTTTTTTTCAAGTTTTAACCCTAGGTGGTGTAATTTTGTATAACTAATCATTCCATAATGTGTCTTGTTGGGGTGGGAGAGGTGTGTTGTTGGGGTGGGCTAGAGGTGCTCATATGCTTAGCAATTGCATGGTCAAATACATTTCTTAGACATGTGGATACCACTAAAAGTTGTGTTGTTAGGATGGGTTGGAGGTGTCCATCTTCTTGGCAATTACACATCGGAAAACTACATTTCAAACATGTGGAGACCAATAAAAGTTGTTGGCAATTGACCTAAAGAAAAAATAAGTGGTTTCTCATAGGTCAATATGTTGCTGGTTTTTTTCGAAATGTGAACTCTATGGCTAAGATGACATTTGAATCATTTTGGTAAGGTGTCACCATGAGGTGGTGCCACTATTTCCCTTCACTTTTGTCCTTTATGTTTTCATGGTTTCCTTTGGCCGCCTTTCCTATTGTCTTGTTGGGCTTGTGTATTGAGCTTTACTATGTCTTTTGTCTTTTTGAGCTGACACAAGCACTTAAAAGTATTATGTTGGTTGTGTTAGTATTATGTTGGTTGTGCAAGTCATCGTGTTCGACGAACTTCAAGGTCAAAAAAAAAAAAATTGTCGAATTTCATGACAAATCAAATAAAATCATTTAGGTTCGACGAAATGGAAAACAAATCTTAAGTTGAATTCAACCTTGAATAAATTCGACATAACATTCATCCAAGTTCAATGGATAAATTCGACATAAAATTCATCCAAGTTCAATGGATTTCGTTAATGTTTGCTTTTCAAATTCGAATTGGAGCTCATTTTGGAGGATTAAAAAGTTATTAAAAAAGTATGAGCCCTAATACTAATCGGGCACCACGTAGATTTCCTCTTCCCTCCGTGTATGGTATCATACCTTCCACCCAATGTCGCACTCCAGATTCCAGACTCAGCGACTCACCATATTACCAAAACCATCCTCCAACCGAGAAGCAAGCAATTTCATTCTTGAAGGTCGAAATTTGAATCCGGGAGAGACAGTCGACACCAAGTCCAGTTTAACGACCAACGTCCATTCAGTGACATAGTAAAAACCCAACATTCATTCCATGGATGACGGGCTAGGGTTAAGGTTTGATTCTAGGATGACCACTATTTTATTTATATATTTTTTTTAATTTTCAAATTACATATGTTTAAAAAAAATTGTTTGCTTACATATGTTTAAAAAAAATGTTTGATAGTGAGTTTGTGACTTGTGGGACTATGTGATCCAATAAATTACGGGTCAAGGGCATCTGAGCCGTCAAAATCATCCAGGGATCACACCCAACCTAGGCCACACCAACCCGTAACATGGTTGGATTTTAGGTGTCTCCCCTAGCTACCATTGAGTATTGAAATTGGGATGCCTCATTGAACAAGGCCCTCTGAAACCAATCATCGCGCTAGCGGGATTTGACTTAAAAATTGTTGAAGGACATGGAGGTGGGATTTGATCCACTTATGTGTGCATGAATCATGAGAACATTTTTAATGTAATCTCTCTATATGGAAACACATGTTCGATCATTACCTCAAGGTGTCCACATGGCTCCAAGTTAAGCCCTCATTGGAATTGAATCTTGACCAATGGTGAAAAACTCATTGCTTTCCACCATTGGATCCAACCCCTTTGGAAAAAAAATGTTGAAGGACATGGCAGTGGGTTTTGATCCACTTATGTGTACAAAGGTCAGAAGAGCATTTTTAACATAATCTCTCTAGGTGCAACCACACATTTAATCACTATCTCAAGGTGTCCCCATGGCTCTAGGTTAAATTCCTCATTGGAATTGAACCTTGCCCAATGGTGAAAAACTATTTTCTTTCCACCATTGGATCCAACCATTTTGAGCTATAAAATTTTAAGGATATAGGGGTGGGCTTTGATCCAATTATGTATGCACGAGTGAGGAAACGATTATATATATATATATATATAGAGAGAGAGAGAGAGAGAGAGAGAGAGAGAGAGAGAGAGAGAGAGAGAGAGAGAGAGAGAGAGAGAGNATAGCCCACAATCCAATTCCTAGCAAGAAACTTATGACTTAGCAAGGGTCGAGATGTCCCAAAACCCAGAACCTCTATCCCAAGGGATGTCTGCCCTTCTAGCCTTATCACAAGGAGCCAACATGTCCACTTTGTGGAAATTAAATCTTTGGATGGAAATGTAACCCTATGTCATGAGAATTGAACCTTGCCCAATAGTGAAAAACTCCTCCCTCATCAAAATTGAACATTGTCATCTATGTCATATCATATGCTTTAATGTGTATTAATTTTATAAAATATATTACCCAAAAAAAACTCATCTGACGTTGCCTAACTTAAACTCAAACCATGCAACTTAGGTTGAGCTTATGCGACCTACAAACCATGTTTAGAATGAAGGCATGTACTCTTGTCCAGGTATTATTGTGAAAGTGTTTTGATTTTTTGTATACTTTTGTTCGAGTGTTATTGTGAAATTGTTCTACTTGTTAATTTTTGCTTTCCTTGGTTCATTTGCAATTGTTTTAACTTTGCCATGGCAATTGTGTATTGAAATTCTATATCCTTTTGATGCTTTTGTGACTTTGGTTAAATAAAATAAATCGATGGTCATTGATCTTAATCTATTGGTTATTGTTTACAAAAATTGGAATGGATTAGACAACTTGGTTATTGTTTACATAAACCGCAATCCAATGTTGGAATTCATTTGTTCACTTTTTGCTATTCCACGAGGCCAATGTATTGAGTTTTGAGAGTATCTTCATGAAGGCCAATGTAATAAGTTTTAGGAGCATCTACTTTTAGATTCTAAGCTTTGTTTAACTTTTAACCCTCACAAGTGAAATTAGCAACAAAACTACTTATACCTACCTCTTATGAATGTTTTAATATAGTAGTTATATAATATATATAGTACAAAGGGAAAACTTAAAGTAATTATGAAACACTTGCAACTTGTAATAATGTATTTCTTACATATAGCCAAAAAACAAAAGAAAAGTAACAATGACTACTCTATGCCTTTAAAGTTGAAGTAGAATTAGATAAATCTAGGTGTTAGTTTCTAGGTAGATAAATCTTTTTAAAATAAATTGATGCATAAAAATTGTGGCATATTAGTCCTATCCATATCACTTGAAAGTATGACATAACTAAAACACACATGCTTTTTTAGACTTATAAGCAAGAAAATGTCAAGGCTATTTGATTTCACCTAATTAATTTTTTATTTTTTATTTTTAAATAAAAAAGTTGGAACCTGTTATATTGACAAAAGCATAATACAGCATTGTTGGGGATGCCAGCTGTCCCGCCTTAGCAGGAAACCGAGACAGCTGGACATCCTTGTCCACATATCATCATCTTTGCAGAGCAGTATGACAGTTTCAAAAATAACAAGACTAGTTCCCGCCCGTAGGAAACCGGGAATAGCAAAATTAAAGCTAGTGCTTGCAACTGAGACTAGAGTATAAAGGAAACTAACTATTTTCAGACAAAGACTAGTGAAACCAAACCAGATACAGAGCTGGAGCATAATCATCAGGTAACCTCGGAACCCAGGAGAGCGTCGACAGCATCAGTGTGCCTCCATCGTGCAGGGAAGACGTACTCTCTGGCGCAAGTTGGACACTGTCTCTTCGGCTTAGCTCTGGAATGCGCTGCGAAGAACAGGTCTATTCGCTGCTCCAGCTGCTCGATGCGAAAGACCTGGTCCGCGAGGAGATGGCGCACATCAAAGAGGAGGCTGAGGTAGTCCGCGTGGGGCTGAGTTGGGCTGGTGCCTGCCCTCTCTTCTGGCACATGAGTTGTTGGGGCGTGTCGGATGGGCTCAGGAGGAGCCTCTTCCTCCACATAGCAAGGAGTGTATGGTGCCTCGTCGCCGGGGTGGCCCTGCACTCCTGCCATCCCTGTAGTGTTGTCGACACCAATGTACGAGCGGGAGTTCCAGTGCCCTGGGGCTGTAAACCAGGTGTATTCCGGGGGGCTCTCCTGTCCTGCGTCCGGGAGAACCTCCTCTACAATTGCCTTGCCCCGCATCCTCCTCCTTCTGGCAGCGACTGCCATTGCTTTTTCGAAAGCTTCCTTGCGTTTACGCCTCGATTTTTCAGCATGCCAGGCCGTCCCCCGTCTCGGTATGCCCCGGAGCCGTGGCATGGCGATGCCAGGAGATAATGCGACCAGGCGGCTCGGCCCCTTCAAACGGAAGAGAATGATCCTGCTGTGGAGCAAATTTCGCGAGAGCTCTTGGTATCCCAGAGGTTCACTGCATGCAATGAACCGGAGAAAGGTGGTAATTTCGATATACAACCCCATCGCTGCTAGCATTAAACTCTGAACCTTAGTGCGGGTACCTTCGCCTTGTGCGAACAGACTCCGCATTTGAATGCGCCTGTGGAGATTCATGGCGAATTAAATTTAAACTTGACGTGAGCCGGTGGGCGCCGTGCCTCCCTGTCCCAGCTCGCAGCCACGTGGTCGCCTTTGCCGCGCTGTCACCCCATCCAGGGTTCACCTAATTAATTTTAACTTGAACAATGCTTGCAATTAATGACAATCACTTTGCAACAAGTGACAATCACTTCCCATTGATGTTACTATGTTAGATATGCTTAAATTGAAGCATTTACATTTAACAAAATATAATGATGATGATGATTAATGCCCACTTAGATAGAATTGTTTAATTTGACCTTAAAAAGGTAAGAGATTACTTTATTTAGAATTGTATTTCTATGATAGAAAAACATTAAGAGAAACTTTCCAAGATTATAATATTTTCAATATATCAACTAGTATAAAAAATATTTCTTTTATTTTTAATAACTTATCAACTAATATAAAAAATATTTCTTATATTTTTTATAACTGTTTAACAATTGATATTTAATTATATAAAAAATATTGTTTTTATAATTAGTGTTTAAAAAATAATTTTGATATATATTCATTATTATTTTATATAAGTATCTATAAAATCTGCTTCTGAAAATGGCACTTATAATATGTGGTTGTGCCCCATATTCACATGTAATAGACACTAAGTTTGTCACATAATTTTTATTTAATAATTCTTAATAATAATGTTTTATAATTTTTAAATATATTAAAAAAAAAAAAGTCATGTTGCCTCATAAATTACCATTACACTATGTTTTGATTTATTTATTTTTGGCATTTTTAGAGGAATACATCTACAAGTTTACAACCCTACTTTGAAATATAAAAATTAAAAAAAAATAAAATTTATATTTTCATTTAAATATTAAAATATATTGTATATATAAAATAAATCACAAATTGTAATCATATCATATTTAAATATTAAAACATTTTTTATCATAACTTATGTAGATAAATGGTAAGTTGCAACCACATCATTAGAGAGAAATAGTAGAATAATGCTTTCTTTCTAGATTAAGGAAGCTAATTTGTTATATAAAACATTGATGTGAATTAATAATCATAAGTGGCAATTTTGGATGTCTTCAACAATTTTATAACTTCAAAGTTATCACCAATTTAATTTTGACAATTTTATAACTTCAAAGCTATCACCAACTTAATTTTGGATATGTTATCAACAATTTTATAACTTTAAAACTATCACCAATTTAAATACATAATATATTTTGGATATGTTATCAACAACTTTATAACTTCAAAACTATCACCAATTTAAATACATAAAGTAAGTTCGAAGACAAAAGCAAACTTAAAATTGAATGAAGACACCCAAGGGCCAAATTGTTCATAAGAAAAGCAAGGGATAACTTGCACAAACATTGTCTCTCACACAACCGTGGACAACCCATGAAAGAATTTTGATTTGATAGATGTACGAATGCAAATAGAAAGGCCACATGGACTATTTCTGGAAATAAAACAATTGAGAAATATTTATATCTTGTAATTAAAAATTATATTTTCAATTTTGAATCTGGTTTGTGACTGTGACTATATGGCAATTTATGAACAAACACATATTTTTTAAATTTTAATATATTTTTAATTTTTGACAAATATTTTTTAAACAAAATAAAATTAATCCTTAACCAATAAAATAAAATAAAATACAATAATATTTTTATAATTATCAAATTTTTAATTTAATAAATATATATTTAAGAAGTATTGTAAAACAATAGAAAATTTATTTTATAGGAAACAACTAATTGAAAGTTCAACAAATTTAACTACAGAGCAATTATAATATATTCTATCATAGTCCGATATTAAAACAAAAATGCTAAGTGAAGTATATAAAATTGAAGACAATGTATATCTTCAAAATCCTTTTTACACTGTGGTTTCTTAATGTTGTGTTTGTGCAAACAACAATGCCATTCTCATCTTCATCCTAAAACTGCACATATCATTCATATTTCTTTGTCGTATTTCTTTATTACATGAGGCAATATCTTTGACTTAAGACACAACTTCTACGCTCCATACTTGACACGTGGCTTACTCTTCCTTCGTGACAAGGTTGCATTCCTTTCATTTCTCAATGCTTCTAGAAAATCACTCCACGGACATATCAAGTCTGAGTTCTATAGCAACCTACCAAACTTCTCGAAAATCAAGTTGGCGTCAACCACGAAGCAGGACCATGGCCGATCCAGGTATTCCAGGAGATCCAGGAGCCCTCATAGTCTGGTATTACTGCAACTTGCGGTGATCATCTATCCCTTGGAAGTTCTTCACCCTTCCCCTCGTCTCGTTTACTGATCTCGACCAGCTACGTATTCCATTTCATCACTCTTCCCCTGGTCTCGATTACTGTTCAGCTACGTATTTTTATTGAGTGCTCCGTTTCTTTAATACCTCTTTTTGTCTTCTTGCACTAAGCTCTGACTTAGAGGATCCTGTGCCGGCCTACATTCTCTGCACTGCTCCAGTATCCTCAGTATCTTCCCGATACTTCTCACTGTCTCTCCACTGGCCCACCCTTTGTCCCACTTCCCGCTGCAGTCTCTTGAGTGTTTTGAGGGGGGTCGCCGGAGTCTACAACATGGCATCGCCATCATTCCCACTGGTGGAAACTTCCGACGATTCATACTGGAATCAGGTGGGGCTCTTTGATAAGGTAGACGCCCTCATTTCAAACTCATTACACTTTCCCTCCAAAACTCATTTAACAAACTTTTCTGCTCCTGCCGTGACCCCTGTGGAACGACCTGGTCCGAACACTGACAACCTTTATCCTGCCCCCACTACCCCTCTTCCTTCTCAAAAACCTGCAAACAATCGCAAAGCCTGGAAAGCAAAAAGGAAGTCTGCACGCTTAGTTTTGGGCGACGGTGTGGGTTTTGAAGAACTTTGTAAAATGTCTACCTGCGCCCTAGTTGGCAGGATCTCTTACAAGAGTTTGAACCCACAGCCGCTGGAGGAGTGGATCAAGACAACTTGGCTACCTCTCCTTGGTTACTCGCCGGAGGTTCAGTATCTCAAAAAAGGTTGGTTTTGTTTTCTCTGCAACTCTCCTGATGATGTATCTCTTTTACTGTCCTCGCTGTGGGTTTTTGGTGGTAGTAGCCTCATGCTCAAGCGCTGGAGGCTGGCTTTCGACCCAGATACAGACTACTTTAGCCTCCGTCACCTTTGGGTGCTTCTTCCGGGACTCCCACTACACCTTTGGAATGAAGGTGCCCTGAGAGCCATTGGAAATTCACTGGGCAAGTTTATAGCACTGGATACTCAGTCACTCAACAGTCATTTCAGGACTATGGG
>ML803141.1:157176-169231 GCA_009831015.1 Picea engelmannii
GGCTGTACATCGGAAAATGGAGACCATGATCGCATCCACCATACCTTATACGAGTAAGCTAACGACGCTGGGCGGAGGGGCGGAACGGGGGGCTGGGCGGCGGAGGAGCGAAAGGAGGCGCTGGGCGGCGGAGGGTATGAGGGTCGGCTGGGCGTTCTACCTTTTGGTGCCCGGTGCCCGAGACGTCCCATCGGGCTCCAAAAGGTAGCGTCGTTAGCTTACTCCATCAGAAAGTGGGCCAGAATAATACCACGGACCTGTCGAATGTCACTTCGATGGCACCACCCACGAGAGTTGTTCTCCCCATGAGCACTTGTGGTACGAGCCAGGGCCGATGGTATCATCCGACGAAGAGCTTGGTGGTAAATGGGATGTCTGCGGGAGATGAAGTAAGTGGCAAAGCAAGCTAGTTCAAAGACAGCTGGAAGTTGAAGAGCATAATGAAGAATGATCATGGTCACATGTTTGAGAGTACGATGACAAAAGATGTTATCAGAATGATTGCCCAAAACATGCCTTGGAACATAACTCATGCAGAGCTAGAGGAAATCTTTAACTATACCAAGGTAAGAGGGAGCAGCCATGGTTCGCACCTCAATGCAGTTCTCTGTAAGAAAAAATGAGGGGGGGTTGTCAGCATATTCCACAAAACTTAATTTCTCAGCTCAGGATGGCTAAAAAAGGTGTCTGAGGTAGGAGTGGAAAAGCGAAGTAGTCGAAGGCCTCCTCCCAGGTACCAGCGAATCGAACCAAGGCTACCAAGGCAACTTGGATGGCTGGCTCTCGTTTCAAATACCCTTTAATCGAAGGATGAGAAGCAGATTGCTAAGAGTATTGAGGATGTTGTCAAGCTCCAAAAAAGCAGATTGCTAAGGGGATTGAGGATGTTGTCAAGCTCCAAAGACAATACACATCGGATGGCAAGATAGTACAGGAAGTCAAGAATTGGGTCAAGGGCAAGAAAAATACTAGAACCAGAGAAACAAAATACTTTCGTCTAGTAAAGACCTACTGGGTGGTCAAAGCCTTGGTGGCACAAGGCATAGAGAAATCCCAAAAAGAGAATAACACTAACTACCTAGGCAATCAAGATTCTGTAAGGGAAACTCGACTTGTTCTGTTGATCCTAGTTTGGCATAAAATTTAAAGAAGGAATCACTCTAGCACCAGGACAAGAATAGTCCAAGAAACCTGAGTCCTCTGAGGTCGCGTGACTACCCCATCCAGATTGGTGACGACAAAGGTGCAATCGAGATACCAGAGCTGAGCAAAAATATGGGCCACAGGCGTAGAAATCCTAGAACTTTAATTGCTTATATTTCCCTTTTGTCTAGAAATATAGTTTAGGGAAGATTCAACTTGTTTTGGCTATGGTTCTCAGAAGTTAACGGACCTTAGAAGTCTTAGGCGCTATTATGATAGTTAAGCATGATCCTTTTTGTTATGAATTAAAACATAGCTGCATATGGTAAGCTCTGAAACTCCTTAACTTTGGATGATGATCTATGAGGGTTCTGGTTTCCCTTTTGGCAGACCCTCACCGCCTGGCATATGTATTTTTACGGTCTATGTCAAGTAATACAGTAACTTTGTTTTTAATTTCAAAAAGAATTATAGGTCCATGACAAAAATTTGGCAAAAAGCAAGAAAATTGTTAACATGTTGAGACCAATCACCTAAGATTTTAATCTGTAATTGCAGATGAGAGATAAGTCATGGAATAAATGGTAGGAAATCTTGCTTAATATGACCTGGGGCTATCATTTATAACAGACAGGCTTCAAATGGGCCACTGAAACACACTTAGTCAATCCATGTTAAGCCCAGGTCAGGCTAAGTGAGCAGAAATAAGCAGCAGAGGGTGACTTCTTTTTTAAGAAATGAAATATCAGAATAGAAGCACCAAAACACTGCAAGATTATTAAGAAGATAGAAATGTCAAATAAAACAAATAAATCTCTAATACTTTTATAGAAACAGGATAAATAAAACCAAAACTATTATTCAATTGCATTTATAATTGCAATCCATCTAACCCAAGTCAAAACTGATTTCCCAAAAACAAGTGTCATCTACCAGCTTCTTGAAACAAGAAAAAAATACACTGCAAATAAAGGCAAACACAATTCAAAACAATTTCTCAATTCAGCCTTGAAACTTCGGTATATAAAATCAATTCATGGCAGTACAACAAGATGCATTAAAAGGCTACTCCTTCAGGTATTCGATTCAGCATTCATCTTTTCGTCAAAGGCCTTCGATTGACCTCGTTAGGAGCCTACCCATGTACATGTATGTAACAGTTGATCCACTAACTATAATCGTCAATGCAAAGCAACAAACAGCAGAGATCCAATAGAAAACAAATACAAGCAGACAGCAGAGATAATGTAACCAACCAACATAAACCTTTACTTATTCTGCTCAGAATGAACATTTGTCTCATCGATGGTGTCCATCTCCGAAGTCTAACATGTGTAATATTTCTAACATTCATCATCGCAGAAAACCCCAAAAGGAAAATCCGAGAAAGCAGCTCTCATGTTATTGGTCGTTCATCAGAGTACTAAAGTTCAGCATAGCGTATAATGCCCTAGGGCATATAATCCTCGAGCTTTTTTTTCAGAAATTTATATAACAAAAGAAGAGAAAATAAAGAAAACCGTTCAAGCCGCACAGAACAAAACCCTAACGACGGCATTTCACAAACAATACATAGCACGAGGTCATCGGAGACTTAAATACCAGTAATAACAAGATATCATGTGTTTGAAGTTATTTAAATCATCATATGATCGTCTAGCGACCTCTGAAAACTTCAAAAATACGAGCATACACAACAAAAATCGAAGAAATAAAACCTCCATTTGTTAAACAAAATCAAAAACTGAACCAAAACACACAAACGAAGAAGATACAGATGATTCGGACCTGGGCATGCAAATTTATCTCAGAGCCATAAAAAGCACAGATATAGAAGGTACAGAAAATTCAGTTCCGGGGATGCAAGTTTAAAATTTATTTAAAATTAATAATGAAATAAAATAAATAACTACAAGCAATTCTTCGTCTCTTTTATAATCAGAAACCCAAAAAGAGAAACCAGATACAGACCCTGAAGCACAAGGAATCATTGAAATAAAGCCGTTCAGAACAGACTCACTGACCCGCCAGTCCAAAAAAGGCCGACGCGCCATGAAACCTCTCTTGCCTTCAATGGCAATCTTCCGATCTTGCACCCTTCTTCATTGATCTATATATGTAGAAAAGGACTAAACCGTTTGCCCCCTATAAGCCCGAAACCCTAACTGTTGCTTATTTGTATGTTTTTACATCTCATTAAACGAGTGTTTAATATATACTAAAATGTCCTTATAGCCACATATATTACCACATTAACATTCCCCGAAACCCTAACTGTTGCTTATTTGTATGTTTTTACATCTCATTAAACTAGTGTTTAAAATATACTAAAATGTCCTTATAGCCACATATATTACTACATTAACATTCCCATCTAGTGAGGGCTTCACTAGCCCTCACTAGTTGGTTAAGAGAGGTGGTGATATTTCTTCTTTAATTGTTTAGGTAGGTAGTATGTTTACGTTGAAAGGTATATATCTATTGACAATGGGCACAATTAATCACCTTTTAATTAACAGGCATATTCTTAGTCGTCCTCCCAAATCAATGAATTTGATTTACTCTTCATAACTTCCTTGTATTTTTGAATGCATCAGTTAACCTGTTTGTTTTTTAACATTTCCCTAATCATATTAAGAAATTACTGTAGCACTATATGATTGCCACGTTTAAATGATTAACCTTTGGGATTACCACGTTTGGATTTGCTCAGCAACTGTAGGGGCGTTTCATTTTTTGAGCGTTTCATTTTCAGTTGTTCGCGCATTTCATCATTCCAGTTGCGAGAGGAAGCTTTGGCATCGCCTTTCGGCGTTCATCAGCCACGGTTTTGAGTGGTTGTGCTAGTTAACTCTATAAAATAAAAGTTTTTCTTGTATGAAAACGAGTTTTTTTTATTAAGGTGGTTTGACTACATGGTTGTGAGGTATGTCTTGCACTCTCCTCACTCATATTCAAATCGTCAATGAGACCTTGGCCTATTGTGATAAGGCTAGTAGGATAGGTGCCCCTTCAATGGGATCCTCTTCGCAAGTGTGTCTCCAAATCTCTCAGTCCTTGTTAAGTCATAAGTTTCCTACTAGGCGTTGGCTTACACACTGTTGGCACTAGCGTAGGGTTTATAGTGGTAGCGAACTGGATTTCAACCTAGGCATCATGTGATGTTCACAAGGGTAGAGACGTGTGATTCTCATGCACTTGATTAATCCACTTAACACTATCAAGGATCTGACATTGGCGATCTGACATTGGCTTCCTTGGCCAGGAGAATGTCTCGTAGAAGTGCATAAACCTATGCTTCATTATTTGTAGCTTGTACTAACCCCCATGCATAATTTAATTCCAATGTTCCTTCAAGATCATAGAGAATCCCCTTGCACCTGCCACCCCTAGTGTAGCGTTGTGTTTAAATAACGTATTGTCACATTTATTTTTTACTTTAACAACACGTTAATATTACTTATTATTACATGTATTAGTATTATATAAATAATTTTGATTTATGCGATAAATTTTCTAGGGTATGTATCTAATAAAAAAGAGAAAATAAAAGAAAATAAGCTAAGTTTCATGACTTATTCACCGAGAGTAGTCATGTGCTATATAGTATGGAAGAGGTGTTGTCACATTAGTGTTATGTTAGATTAGATAATGTTACTCTTACATTAAATATTAAGAAAAAATAAAGTCGATATATATATATATATATATATATATATATATATATATATATAAAGTTGGCTCAATTTAAAAAAACAAGTGCATGCATTGTTACATATTACACACATATATGTATGTACATATGTACATGACAACGTATAAAATATTAAACGAGCATAGATCCATCTTAAACCCGGATCTATAAAGCATCGAGAGGGATCAAATTTATTAAGTTGTAAAAAAAATTTGTCATTTAATATGAAAGAATTAAATGAAATGATTAAAAAGTTACACTTTAATATTGATCCATCTTGGTGCTTGCTAGATCTGGGTTTAAGATGGATCTATGTTGGTTTAGAGTATACAGAGTACAAATATGAGCACGCACTTAAGGAAATGAACTTTGGAAGTGTTAAAACTAGATAAATGCTCTATAAGTAATTTTATATAAAATGAAAAATACAGGGAAATTGAGAATATGTATATATATATCAGATCACAAGCGTCTCCAATCATTACTTCTTAGTGGCTCCTTCTATTTGTTTTTCTTTGTTTGGTCGCTCACAAGTGAACCTAGAAGGGTTAAAGGATGAGGATTTTGTTAAAAAAAATCAAAGAGACTTGTGAACACCGACTCACATTCAATATCACCAGAATATGAAAAACACAAAAAGGGAGGCTTTACAATGGGAAAAAAAATAAAAATGAAATATGATAGAACCCTCAAAGAAGTGTAGGAAACTCTAGCTTACTTTTATAACAATGAGGGGTTTGGATATATAAATGAGGAAAGGAATGTTGATATAAAACTCATGGCAAACAAAAAGAGACATATTCTATTGGAAAAAGAAAAAGAATGGAGACTAAAATGCAGAGCACTCTAGCTCGAGGTTGGAGACGAGAACACCAAGTTTTTTCATAGATATGCATGTTGTAGAAAGAACATTAACTCCATATGAAAGATTGAGAAGGAAGATGGTACATGAGCAATAAATTTTAAGGAGATGACTAACAAAGGTGTAAAATATTTTTCTTCCCTCTTCAAGGTTGAACCTCAAGCCACTATCGCAGAGGTATTAAGGTTGTCAACCTCTTTTCCAAGTTCCGTAAACCTGGAAGATAATCAATATTTAATGGAGAAAAAAAATTCAAAAGGGTAAAATTCTATAGCCAGATGGGATTCCTATGGATTTTTTCTTAGGGTGTTATGAGTTTATAAAAAAAGATTTAAAGAGGGTGGTGGAGTCATTTAGAATTTCTGGGAAAACCCTTGGTGCTTTCTAGACAACCTTCATAGTGTTGATACCAAAGGATGATAACATGACATCATTCGAAAATTTCACAACCATCTCCATATGCAATTGCATACACAAAATTATATCAAAACTCAAAGTAAGAAGGTTAAAAAGGATTTTATCTAAACATATATTTTATGAACAATTTGGGTTCCTAGAGGAGCGACCAATACATGAGGTAGCGGGGGTTTCTCAAGAAGCTTTACATACTATCAAGTTCAAAAATATCATATTGATTGGGGTCAAAGTGGATCTATCAAAAGTTTATGATAGGGTAAGTTGTTATACATCAGAGTAATCCTTATCTGCTTGGGTTTATGTCTTTAATTTATGGTTTAGGTAACAAAATGCATCACATCAATATCTTTCACTATTCTAATAAATGGGGAAACATCTCCCTTTTTTAAGACAGAAAGAGGGCTACAATAGGGATGCCCCCTGTCTACTTTGCTCTTACTTTTGGTTGTTGAATGTCTAAGTACATTAATAAAGGATTCCAATGAAGTTCGAAATTTCAAAGGGGTAAATATTGGTGGTAATTTCCATGTAACACATTTGTTGTTCGTTGATGATATACTTATTTTCTGTGAAGGGTTGAGGAGAATGGTTGAGAAGCTTAAAGACGTGATATATCTTTTATGTGTAGCCATAGGAATGAAAATGAACTGGCTGAGTCAACGATATCCCTTACAAATGTTTCCTTACAACTTGGTTGATATTGATGCTGGCTTAAAGTATCTAGGATTTCAACTAAAGCCAAATTTGTATAAAATGTGTGATTGACAATGGTTGATAGCTAAAATGGACCAAAAAATAAATACTCGGTGCAACCTATGACTATCCAAAGGGGGTAGTTTGGTGCTAATAAAAGTAGTAGTGGAAGTGATTCTAGTCTATTGGATGTCCCTTTCATGGATTCCAAAAGGAGTATTGGAAAGAATCAGACACATTTGCTACGGGTTCATTTGATCAGAACGTAGTTACCAACTTAATGAGAACTGTGACCTCAAAACGAGAACTCTCGCCCAAAATAAACATATTTTTGCATTAAAAACATCAAAATCAACCCCCAAATCAAAAAGTGGTGCTACTGGTAGCACCATTTTTTTAAATGGGGTCAAAATTACAACATTTTTCAAACATGGCCTTTAAAACTCAGATAGTAGCTCAGAAAAACCTTAAAGATCAGAACCTAAAAAAAAAGATGTTTTTGAATTCTTTTCTTTTCTTTTCAAAACGTCAAAATTTGAGATCATTTGAAATCGTATTTTTATCACTTGGTACCATTAAAACCAAAACCTAAAAAAAAACCATCAAATTGAAAGGTATTGCTACCAATAGCACCCATTCTAAAATTGGGGTATGAAAATGACACATTTTTATAATGTGGTAAAAGAACTCATCATTATTGTAAACAAAAGCATAAGATCAAACCTTAAATGTTTACTTTTTAAATCTTATTGTCACGCAAAGCACAAGGTAATACATAGTGCCATGAAAATATCTCAATATACTTTAAAAATTCAACGTCAATTTTTAATAATTTTTTTACTTGTAATAATAAAAAAGTAAATAAAGTTACATTGAATGAAACATAAATAATTTCTTTGAAATATTGTTATATTGTCCATATTTAAAACATATGAGCTAAGAAATTTTGTTATATTATCCATAATAAAAAAATATCATTCATAAAACATAACAAAAGATTCATAACTTCATGTAAGATCATATGTAAGTACAATGTTCATTTCTTGTTACTATACAAACATCGTATGGATAAAAAATGCATAAAATGTTTCATACACTTATTCAGATTGACTCATGGTTTCTAAAATACCATCAGAGTCTACATTGTCTTCAGATGAATGATTGGATGAAGATGTAGATGATCCATACTCTTCTCTATTGTCGATGCATGCACCATCTGAGTTTACATGCATGCCCAACATTTCAGATGTCAAATGTTTTTTAGATTTACAACTAGGTTCAATAGACTTTGATCTTGCATTTATTTCTTGTGGCAACCTCTTGATAATCTTGATGGTCCTGGAAACTTTTATTTCAGAGATCTTGCCTTCATCTTGTCTAGTTTTGAGGAGCAGGCTCAAAGCTTCCATTGCCAAAATGAAGAGGAGAGGTGAGAGGGGGCAGCCCTGTCTCAGTCCTCTGCCAATGCTAAAGAAGGAGGAGGATTCACCATTGACCAAGCTGACAAGTTTTGCACTGATCACACAACCCATAATCCTCTTAATCATTAACTGACTGAAACTTGTATGTGCTAGAATCAATCTGAGAAAATCCCAATCAATACAGTCAAAAGCCTTTTTAAGATCCAATTTGAGGATAAGCGCCTTAGAATTCTTAGATTTTATACTATGGAGGCATTCTTGGGCAGTGCCTATGGCATCAAGGATCTGGTGACCTTTTAAAAACCCCAGTTGTTCTTTGGATAGGAAGCGAGAGAGAATAGGTTTGATCATGGTAGCAATGATTTTGGAAATAAGTTTGTAGCAAAGATTGCGGAGTGAAATAGGCATGCAATCGCCAAATGAAGAGGGGTTGGCAACTTTAGGGATAAGTGTGAGGAAAGTCAAGTTTAAAGCACCAATTACCTTTCCATTGAGTCTGGTGTCCTCCACAAATTCCAGAAGATCTGGGCCAACCAGTTCAAAGAAGTGCAAGTAGAATTCTACCGTCCAGCCATTAGGGCCTCGACTTTTGTCCTTGGAAAAGGATTTGAGAGTTGTTGAAATCTCCTGTAGTGTACAAGGACTATCAAGAAAAAGAGAATCTACCTCCGAGACAAAATGGGGGGAAATTCTAGCCATCGAAATTGTAGACTGCAGGGTTGTTGATGGATTCTGCTCAAAATGAGGTTGGAAATAATTGAGAGCAACAATTTTTAATTCATTCTGCCCCTTGTATTGTGTTCCATCCATGTAGTTTTTATTTTTGCTCGAGCTGGCAAGTTTATGAAAGAATTTGGTGTTGAGATCGCCAAGCTTGATCCAGTTCATTCTACATCTTTGTTTCCATGTGGCTTCATCTTTTAATAAAAGTTGATTCCGCTCCGATTCTAAATTCTTTAATGTTTGACTGTCAACAACAGTGGACCCCGTGTTGATCTTTGCTAGAAGGAGTGTTCGAATTTATATGTCAATGGCATAAAACTGAAGGGCATTTTGTTGTTGATGTGTGGTAGCCCACAATTTGATGTGCGACTTCGGATCTTTAAGCTTCCAAATAAGTCGATGTTGAATGCTCGACTCTGTTAAGTAATGTGGATCCTTCCACACATTAGTTACAATAGAGGTGAAATCGACTTCAGAGAGCCAACCCGAATTCAGCTTGAAAGGATATGCAATCTTATGTATAGAAGAATCCAGATGAAGAACGATCGGTGCATGGTCAGACAGATAAGGTAAGCTAACCCATAAATGAAACTTATCCACCGATGAAATGTAGTGTTCAGAAATGAGAAATCAATCCAGATGCTTTGAGATAGAGGTTGTGCTCACTCACCCATTACGCCAAGTAGGAGTCAATAATTCAAGAGCACGGTCTACCAAATGGCGTGTAGAGAAAAGAGTAGTAAAATAATCTGCCAGAGTGTCATGTGTGGCAGAGTCCCCCAGACTTCACCCACAGAGGTTGTGGGATTAAAATCACCAGCAATAATCAAGTTGTCAAGATCAAGTAATCCTCTGGCTTCAATCTTCTCCCAAAAACACTATCTATCATAGTCGGGCCCATATAAGTTGAGAAGATTGATCCGTTTGTTAGTGGAACAACAAGTTCCGGACAGTAAAATACCTCCACAACAGAGAAAAGGGTAGAAGTCAAATTTGTCAGGATTCCAGGCCACAACTGACCCTCCAGAGGTTCCAAGAGAATTGACAATGTCGATGTGCCAGTTGGAAAAGAAATGATTGAGGAAGGTTCTAGCCTTTTTATTGTCGACCAGTGTTTCTTGAAGAAAAATGATGTCTGGAGAACAAAGAGAAATGAGTCTTCTGAATGAAGCTAATTTTAGGTCACTCCCCACCCCTTTGATATTGAGGGAGAGAAAGATCATGGCTTTGCTCTTGCTAGGGCTTTCATGCCTCCAAGCACCCCAATATCAGTAATGTTTGTGGAGAATCCACAAAGTGTGTTGGTGGAAAGCCCTCCTTGCAATGGCCACTTCGAGTTTTGATCGGAGAGTGCTCCAAACCTTTTCCTCTAGACCAAGTGTAGTCTTTGTCCAAAGGTGAAGATGAGGATTCAGCTATGCCCAGACTCGTATCAGAAGCTTGCAAGTCGTGAAGAGAAGGACCCAAAAAAAAGGCAGGGGAGTAGGAGATAAAACTTCTTTGAATGACAGAAAAAGTGTGTACAGAACCGCTCCAAGGGCATTTTTTTCAGGCTCTGAATCGCTCAGTCCCAGAAGGTAGAAAGAGTCCACCTATTCTGAGTCTTTGTCGCCAAGGTTCTCCATCGCTTGTGTATGAGGAGTAGTGTGTGAAGTAATAGAGGTAGGTTCTTGAGTCTCCAACTGGCAAGTGGTGTTAAGGTTAGTAGAAGTAGTCGGGAGATGGGTTTCCGCTACAAATGGAGCATGAGATGAGAGTAGAGGGTTTGTGGTGGGTAGCAAGTGATTCAGCGTCACACCAGTAAAATCTGGGAGATGTAGAGTAGATTGGGCGACTATGTGTTGGGGATAAGGAGGAATGTTAGCGGTCGGTTGAATGTAGGGAATGGAAGGAGGTTGTGTAGTAGAGTTGGTCTCTTGTGAAGTGAAAAACAGTCCCGAGGATAGGAGAGAAGAGTTGTCAATGAGATCTAATTATAAGGAGGAGAGCGAGGCATAGAGAGTCAGGCAGGTTGATTTGAGCTTACTTGAAAAGGAGTTTAGTGTAGGTCTGATGCCATCATTCGGATAATCATAAAAATGAAGATGAGGAAGAGCAGTAGGGGAGTCCAAGTAGGAGGCTAGTTCAAGCATGGATTCCTCCGAAGTTTCCTCTTGTTGAGCGCCAGTGCAAGTCTTTCTCAAGTGGCCCGTCTGTCTGCAAAGTGAACATATGAAGGAGATGCCCAGATAATCAGGTTTTTTTCGTGTGGTGCGGCCTCTCCATTATGTATCCAGAGTTTCAGGTAAACCCTCATGTATATCTAACTCAACTAAAACCCTTGCCAGTTTCTTATCTGAGTCAGTAAGGATCTTGTGGTTCACACTGATGAAACGACCCAAAGAGTTTCCAATAGCCATGAGGGCCTTTTCATTCCAAAGGAAAAGAGGTAGACCAGGGAGGAGAACCCACAAATGATGTAAGGTAGCTAGAGAGGTAGTGGGGGGCCCCAGAGGGCCCATAGTGATAATAGTGGAGGTCATTCAATGTAAGGTGGACTAGGTCCACTATATTATTAAATAAGGTCCACTATGGTAGTTAGATATAATAAATAGATAATTAGATATAATAAATGTAAGAAGACTTCTTAGAAGGTTCTACTTCTAGAAGATTCCTCCTCTAGAATGTTCTTAGGTGATGGTAGCACTATATAAAGGGGTTCAAGCAATGTAATGAGACATGAAGAGAAATATTGTATTTGGAGCTTAAGCTCAATAGAAGGAAGCCCCCTCGAAGAGGCAAGTGAACAGGAGAGGATCCCTTCCATAATAGGATCCATTGTATGGTGTTGCCCTACCTCAAGGGTTTGGTAATAATAAAGTGTGGTTTCTTCTATATTGCTTTGTGGATCTATTGTGTATTCAGTATCTGTGGTGATTATATTTGTAGATCTATTTAGGTTCTTAACAATTGGTATCAGAGCTATGTGGTATACCTAGGGAGGTAATATGGGGTACCTAGGGAGGTACCCAATGGGAATGTAGTTATGTGTTATTAGTGGAAGTCATTTAATATATGGGAATGTGGTCATTCAATGTAAGGTGGACTAGGTCCACTATATTA
>ML803141.1:172325-192630 GCA_009831015.1 Picea engelmannii
GAATATATCAATTGTTGTGTTGTGTTTGTGCAAACAACATTGCACCATTCTCATCTTCATCCTAAAACTATACATGTCATTCATATTTCTTGATCATATTTCTTTATTACATGGGGCAATATCTTTGACTTAAGACACAACTTCTACGCTCCATACTTGACATGTGGCTTACCCTTCCTTTGTGACAGGGTTACATTCCTTTCATTTTTCAATGCTTTTGAAAAATCACTCCACTGACATATTAAGTCTGAGTTCTATGGTCAACAAAATCTATGCTTTTTGTGTTTTCCAACGAGCTATGCTCCCATGATTAAACAAGAATTATCATGTTGTGTTAGAAAAATTTTCAAGATAAAAACTGTGTAGAAGATTTTGAAACGTCCAACTTTTCAAGTAAACACTCCAGCCATCATTAGGGATAGCTAATATGTTGGAAAAGAATGTCTAGATTCATATTTATGGAAGCAAATTGAGAAGTAACCGTTGAATAGAGGTAAGAAGATTACATATAAAAAAAATTGGAATAATCATTGACATTAGGGATAGAGTATTAATTAGGGTGAGGAGACATATTAAAATAAGGTAATATTAATATAATAAAGTTATATGAAAGAATAGAAAAGCAGTTAGAAGTGAACATATATTAATGAGATAACTAAATGAAAATATTTAATAGTATGTTTAAATTTAAATAATGGAATTTATGAATTAAAATGATTTTAAATTAAATGATAGAAGTAGCCATTACCTTGAAATATATTAAGTAGAATAAAAAAGTTTTATAATAGGATAAATGATAATAATAAATTGCATAAGGAATAAAATAAGATTGCATAAGGAATAAAATTAAAGATAATAAATCCCCAATGGTTAGCTCAAGTGATTCTAAGCCAAACGTGAAGCTATCCCAAGCAAAGGAGGTCACGGGTTCAAATCTCTTGTTCCCCTCATATATTAAATAAGAAATAAAATTAAAGATTATGAATTCTGAATAACAATAAAAGAATTATCAAATTAAATGACATCCCAAGCGGAGGAGGTCACAGATTCGAATCTCTTGTTCCCCTCTATATTGAATAGGTCACGGGTTCGAATCTCGTGTTCCCCTCTATATTGAATAAGGAATAAAATTGAAGATTATGAATTATAAATAACAATAAAAGAATTATCAAATTAAATGACAACGTTAAAGTAGGAAGTACTATCAAATCAATGAAGTACTAAAGCATAAGTTAATGGAGCAAAAATGGAGTACTAAAGCATAAGCCAATGGAGTAAAAATGGATTAAAATAATGATATCGCTCAATAAAAAAATTATCACATTAAATGACAAGACTAAAGTAGGAAGTACTATCAAATCAATGAAGTACTAAAGAATAAGATAATGGAGAAAAAATGGATTAAAATAATGATATCTCTCACATCAAGAATGATCACATTAAATCACAAATTAAAGTGATGATTAGGTGGCACTTCAAGAGATTTTTCAATTTTTTATTTTTTAATTAAATGTTTTAATTTGACAATACCTATTAAAACCAAAAAAAAAATAGTCATACCACAATGTTCAACCAATAGAAAATTAAAAATTTCAAATTTCATAAATTAAAAAATATTTTTTATTTAAAAAAAAAAAAATTAATAAGAAAAAAGTGATAAGTGTCACTTTTTTCAATGTTTTTATTTTTTGATTAAATATTTTAATTTGACAATACATATTAAAACCACATAAAAATAATCATATCACACCATTCAACCAATAGAAAAATAATAATTTTAGATGCCATAAAATTATATATATATATATATATGGGGGAAGAGGATGTTGTAGATTATTCCTTCGACCCTCATGAAGAAACTAGCATATTCACATTCTTTAGGGTTGGCGGTGGAGAAGACAAAGGAAGGAGGGGAACCTTTCAACAAAGATTCCAACGCCTATCATCAATGAACCAACCCTGGGCAAAGGCATATGGCGCTTTTGTGGGATCAGGTGCTATGCTATCAGTGTTCCATGGCTCGAGGCTAACTTCCTCATCTGACATGATGATTTTGGACGATTTGGTCCTTAACATAGGGATGGTTGGAGGGTTTATTAGGGGACTCAATGACGATTTGGGGTTTGGTTCAGGATTGTTCCCATTACTGGGGGAGGTTTGTTCGAGATTGTTCCCATTACTGGGGGAGGTTGGTTCGAGCTCCATACCATATGTCGAGGGAGGTATGGGCTCCATACCATCGACTTTCTCAAGGTTTGGACCCACAAATTCATTGCTCATAGATGTTGACGGAGATTATGGGGATGTGGAGAAGGTCGAAGGTGATGGTTTTGTGAAGGATAGGGAGGGCTCGGTGAAAGGTACTTCCACTGAGAACCCCTCTATTCATCATACCAGTGAAGAAGGGATACAAAAGGGTTTGAAGGGATCTGGTGGGCGAAAGGCATCTCCGCGCAGAGGAATTCATTGTGTTTGTGACAGGAAGAGCTCTGATAGCCTCGTATTTAGGGTGGATATAGCAATGGACAGGGTGGTGGAATTATCTAAACAAGCGATGGTTGGAAGAGCACATGGCAAGAATTTGGGTGCGATCTTTCTACAGGAATGGGTTGCTTCAAACCGGAAATCAAATATTACAAATGAGCCACACATTCGACTTTTGGCAAGAGTTTGGTTTGCTTTTATTTTCAATTCCAAGGAGGATGCCAACTGGGCTCTGCAGAAACATTGGAGCATGGTCGAGACGCCCATTGTCCTCAAACGATGGACTCCACATATTGATGACAAGAAAGAGATGGTGGATGTGGAACCTATTTGGGTGCGGCTCCCTTGTTTTCCTTGTTTACCCATGCAGTACTAGAATCATGTCCATTTTGCAGCAATTGGGAACAAGTTTGGTAGTTACATTGAAGTGGATATGTTATTTGAAGGGATTGGGCTTATGTCGGTGGCCAAAATATTTTTACAGGAGTTGGTTATTGAAACGACATCCAGGTCTTTCATCTAGACATTGGATTACAAAGGTATACCAATTAGATGTCACAGGTGCCATGTCTATGGACATGGGGTTGCAACCTGCACTTTACCATCACAACTTAACAAGGCAGATGATCACCTAGGCGAGAAGGTGTAGTCAGCCCCGGAGGATACTATAGCAATGGGGTCGAAGGAGGTGGAGGTGACAATGTGCACTAATGATAAGGGGCATCAGAGGTCTTCGTTTTTTGTGGAGGGGTAGGGCTCAGATGCTCTTGTTGAGAAAAAGACAAAGGACCAGTCACCAACCATGAAGGAGCGGCATCGGGCGTTGGATATGTCGAGTAAGTGGGCCTCTGGTGTCTCTTTGCCTTGTCCATTTCCATTTTCCAGTTCTTTGAGTTTGAACGAGGTTTCAAGAATCTCGAGTTCCATCCCTCTCAAGGCTACCTCTAATTTCTTATCACCTAAACTTGTTTCCGCTGCATGCTTTGTTCCCACTGTTGAGGGATCATACCCTCCTCCCTTGGTTACTCCTTTGGCCTCTTCGTTGGGAACGTTGGACCCTGATGTCTCTTTGGCCAGCATAATTATGCCTTCCTGTTCTTTGGGTGTGGCTGTTATCTCTGGGGATTCTGGTCCCATCCCTCCTCGGGCTACCTCTAACACTATTTCTACTAATCCTTTGTCTACTTCTCTTTCGATTTCGTCTGTTCGAGGTTCCTACCCTTCTCCTTGTGTCACCTCATTGGCCTCCTCAACCACGTCCTCGAATGACTAAAGGGTTCGATATGCATTGCGCTATAGGTCTATCATGGATGTGAAGTCCCTATTGGGTGGTGAGGTCTCGTCGAGGGGGCGTGGTTTGGGTTCATTACTGAGAGGTTCATCGATAGTCAGGGGCAAGGGTAGGAAGTCTCACCTTTTGTTGGCACAAGACTGGGCCAAAGTGGATATTGCCTCAGGTCGACAAACCTCCATCGAATGGGCGCTTAGAGCAAAGCAAACCCAGGGGAAGGTTACCTCATGAAAATCTTGTCTTTTAATTGTCAAAGGTTGACGAGCCCATCCAAAAAATCATCATTGCAAAGGTTGGTGGACAGTTCATCTTCGAAGGTCGTTTTTCTTCAGGAAATCATCATTGCAAAGCATTTTTCTTTAGGAAACTATGGGGGTTGGTGAAAAAGTTGCAGCAATGTTATAATCTATGTTGCCTAGACAAGCTTTTTCCACGGTTGACACCAGGGGGTGCTCTAGGGGATTGGCAACTAGGTGGTTGTTAAAGAAGTGTAATTGTGAGAATGTTTGGGGTATTGAATCGAGGATAGGATTGGAGATCTTTTCCACAAAGTTGGGTCGATCAATGACTCTTGTTAACATATTTGGTCCCTATTTAGATAGGAAAGAATACTGGTAATCTATTCTTAAGTGCTCTTGTATCATTGGAAGAGAGGATATTATTGGCGGAGATTTAAATTTCTCCCTAGGTGTTGCAGAAGTTTGGGGAACTAGAACAAACGCTAACCCGTTATCCAATTATTTTATCAATATGTTGGAACAACATGGGCTGATGAACATTGAACCTACAAAACTCAATCCAACGTGGAGAAATAGAAGGATTGAGGAAGACAGGGTGGCTAAATGATTGGATCGGTTTTTGATGGCGAGGGGTTTGATAGAGTCCATTGGTCAGGCAATGGGTTGCATGTGGTGGCAAATCTTATCATAGCCCGATCATGTTGGAGCTCAGAAGCAAGGGAAGAAGAGCCCCTAGTCCATTTAAAGGATTCAGGCTATCAAGCATTAGTAAGAGGTTTGTGGAACACTATTGAGCCAAATCACCATAACCATGTGGTTGTCCAGTTTCTGGAAAACTTGAAAAGGATCAAACAAGCTACTATTACTTGGGCTCATGACAAAAAAATTGAGGAACAAAAACTGAGTCACATTGAACAAAGGCTTCAGAAATTGTAAGAGGGTAACAAGCGGGGTTTTACTACTAGTTAGGAAAAAGAGAACCTAGTTAGGATGGAGAAAAGGAGAAGAGCTTTGCACTATGGAGGTTAAAGAGTCGTGCATTATGGCTTGCTTATGGGGATGGGGATGAGAATACAAAATTCTTTCTAATTATGCCAAGGGTAGAAAAATGGTAAATACCATATGGGAACTAAATAAGGTGGATGGAGAAGTTGTACACACTTTTGAAGGATCAGACTCCATGGGAATTGAGCATTTTTGAGATCTATTCAAGGCTCGAAAAGGGACTTCCATTGCAGAGATTGTACAAGTTGCTCGATTATTTCCTCATTTTGTGGATGAGGAGGATAACCAAAATTTAATAGCATTGGCCACTAAGAAGGAATTATTGGAAGTTATTCACTCTTTTCAAAAGGGTAAAATCCCTTGGCCCGATGGCTGGCCAATCAAATTTTACCCAAGCTTCTATGATCTGGTGGGTTGTGACTTATTGCAAGTGGTGGAAGAATCTCGAGTGAATGATCATATTCATGACCTCATTAATTCAACATTTATAGCCCTCATACCAAAGGCAGACAACCCTTCCTCTTTTGATGACTTTTGATGACTTTCAGCCAATTTCTTTATGCAATTGTCTTTACAAGATCATATCAAAAGTTGTTAGTCAAAGACTAAAGGATATTCTATCAAGGACTATTTCAAGATTTATCCAAAACTTATGACAAGGTAAATTGGCTCTATATCAAGATGTTTATGATACACCTTGGATTTAGGGTGGAGTTTACAAATTGGGTGATGGGATGTTTATCCTCTGTATCATTTGTTGTCCTACTTAAATGGATCTACAACTTCCTTTTTTCATTCTGAAAGGGGGTTGAGGCAAGGATGCCCTCTATCCCCACTGCTCTTCATATTGGTGGCTGAAGGTCTTAGTCGATTCCTAGAGGAGGCAAAGAACTCTAGTAGGCTCGAAGGAATAAAAATTTCTCATCTACAAAGTGATGTACATCTTCCACTTTGTAGATGGTATATTAATTTTTTGTGATGGGTCTAGGCACAATACTAATAAATTGTGTGAAGGCCTTACACTTTTTAAAAGGGTCACTAGAATGCTGATCAATGAACAAAAATCTACCATTTCCTTTTCCTCTTTGGAAGTAGACGAGATCCAATACACTACTTCCAAGCTCCCCTTTCAAGGGCATGATCTAGATGAGGGACTAAAATACCTCGGGTTTCATTTAAAGCCAACTGAGAACAAGGGTGGATAACTAAGCAGATGCTCGATCTTAATGATGACTCTTGCACACATTAGTACAGGTATGTTGAGGCATTAAAGGTTGTTAATATCTAATTAACTAATAGGGAGGATGAATTACTATGGCAATGTGATCCGGAAGGGATATATACTCCAAAAACTGGATATATTCAACTCAATGTGGAATTACAGCAACGAGAACAACTTTGGTGGTGGAAGAAACTCTAGAATCTATTATGTCCGACGAAAGGGAAGATACTGGTTGATTTTGGAGATTTGGAGAACAAAATTCAAACTTTGGGATAATCTTCAAAAGAGGCAGTTCAATGGTCCGAGGTGGTGCCTGCTCTGCAAAGATCAGCTGGAAACAGTGGATCACCTTTTCATGAGATGTGAAATTACCAAGGGGGTCTGGAAAAAATCCCAAAGATTGACAAATGAACATTGGTGCTGGCAAGGTCCTTATTTTGGTGATGCCTTGAAGGAATGGCTAACTACGAGAGGAAATCGAGAATCAAAAGCCCTTCCTATCATCATAGCATTGGGGATCTGGATTGCCCAGAACAATGCCATATTCAAGGATGAGGTTACTACGACAACTAGTGGCTGCAAAGAGTCTATTATCCTTTCCTTTTTCACAAGGTCGGAGGGGGACAGTTTTGTCCGACCTGTTATGGAGGAAAGGGATATTTTGATGGGGTTTGATGGGGTTGCTCCAGAGGATCAACTTTCGTGCGAAGGGGGTGGTTGTCTATACTTTTCAGATTCCCAATACTTCCTTCTCAAAAAATCTGACTTGGGGGGATTTAACAAACAATCATGCTGAAATTATGGCCTTAAAACTACTACTATTTCTCATCTTGTTCCAATATAAGAGGAAGTTATGAGGTTGACCATTTCTTTTGACATTTATCTTTTTCACTAATAACATATGAGGATGGGTGGACCATTATTTTTTGACACTATCTCTTTCACTATGGACAATGGCATATTAAAGAACAAAGGGCAGCTGTGAAAGCAGGGGTTACTATCATCGACCTTTCCATGAAAATCATAAGTGAAAGCAGGGGTTACTATCTTTCCATGAAAATCACAATATTTGAACCGTCATTCAACACCTTATTCATCTATAGACTATTTGAAAAATATTTGTAATATTGAGATATGATTTGGAGCATATCAATAGACATTATCCAAAGAAGCTAAGCATTTAAGGTATGGACAATGGCATATTGAAGAACATGAGGCAGCTGTGAAAGCAGGGGTGACTATCATCAACCTTTCCATGAAAATCACAATACTTGAGATATGATTTGAAGCATATCAATAGATGATATTTTTTGGTATTTGATAGTATGCCTTTGGGCATATATCTTGGGCCCATCCACCATGAATGCATAGGGCAAGACACCCTCCTCTTCAGTACAACCTACATCCACAGGCTACCTTCAACAAAAGATCCCCATCATATTTGATGTTACCACCTAGTGAAAAGATCAGCTCTCAAACAATTATTTTTCCAATGACATTGCAAAAATACAAGTATCAGAGACTAAGGAAATAATAGGTCCATGACAGACCCGGATGGGGTGACAAGCAACGGGGACAAAAGCTCCACCTGGAGGCCCGACATGACGGCAAAGACAAATGGACCATTGGAGAATACAGTCGGAGAAGAGCCAGGGATCCCAGCTATCAGAAAGTGGGCCAGAATAATTCCGGGAACCCTATCGAATGTCACTTCGATGGCACCACCCACGAGAGTTGATCACCCCATGAGCACTTGTGGTACGAGCCAGGGCAGATGGTATCATCCGACGAAGGGGTTGGTGGTCGATGGGATGTCTGCGGGAGAAGAAGTAGGTGGGCAAAGCAAGCTAGTTCAAAGACAGCTGGAAGTTGAAGAGCATAATGAAGAATGATCATTGTCACATGTTTGAGAGTACGATGACAAAAGCTGTTATCAAGATGATTGCCCAAAAGATGTTATCAACATGACCATGCAGAGCTAAAAGAAATTTTTAAATATACCAAGGTAAGAGAGAAGCAGCCATGGTTCACATCTCATTCCAGTTCTCTGTAAGAAAAAATGAGGGGCGGTTGTCAGCATATTCCACAAAACTTAATTTCTCAGCTCAGTATGGCTAGAAAAGGTGTCTAAGGTAGGAGTGGGAAAGCGAAGTAGTCAAGGTGTCTAAGGTAGGAGTGGGAAAGCGAAGTAGTCAAAGGCCTCCTACCAGGTACCAGCGAATCGAACCAAGGCTACCAAGGCAACTTGGATGGCTGGATCTCGTTTCAAATACCTTTAATCGAAGGATGGGAAGCAGATTGCTAAGGGGATTGAGGATGTTGTCAAGCTCCAAAGAAAGCAGATTGCTAAGGGGATTGAGGATGTCGTCAAGCTCCAAAGACAACACAAATCGGATGACAAAATAGTGCAGGAAGTCAAGAATTGCGTCAAGGACAAGAAAAATACCAGAACCAGAGAAACAAAATACTGCAGATTGCTAAGAGAATTGAGAATGTGGTCAAGCTCCAAAGAAAGCAGATTGCTAAGGGGATTGAGGATGTTGTCAAGCTCCAAAGCCAACACACATCGGATGACAAGATAGTACAGGAAGTCAAGAATTGGGTCAAGGACAAGAAAAATACTAGAACCAGAGAAACAAAATACTTGCATCTAGTAAAGATCCACTGGGTGGTCAAAGCCTTGGTGGCACAAGGCATAGAAGAATACCAAAAAGAGGACACCACTACCTAGGCAATCAAGATTCTGTCAGGGAAATTCGACGTGTTATGTTCATCCTAGTTTGGCATAAAGTTTCAAGTGAGAAGAAAGGAATCACTCTAGCACCAGGCCAAAAATAATCCAAGAAACCTGAGTCCTCTGAGGTCGCGTGACTAACCCATCCAGATTGGTGACGACAAAGGTGCAATCGAGATACCAGAGCTGAGCAAGAAGATGGGCCACAGGCATATAAATCCTAGAAATTGAATTGCTTATATTTCCTTTTTGTCTGTAAATATAGTTCAGGGAAGATTAAACTTGTTTTGGCTATGGTTCACAGAAGTTAACAGACATTCGAAGTCTTAGGCTCTATTATAATAGTTAAGCATGATCTCTTTTTGTTACGAATCAAAACATATTTAGCTGGTCAAGCTGCATATAGTAAGCTCTGGAACTCTTTAACATTGGATGATGATCGATGAGGGTTTTGGTTTACTTTTTGGCATACCATCACGGCCTGGCATGTATTTTTACTGTCTATATCAAGTAGTTTCAAAAAAAAGCAAGAAAATTGTTGACATGTCGAGACAAATATTCATTTATAACACAGGCTTCAAATGGGCCACTGAAACACTTAGTCAATCCATGTTAAGCCCAGATCAGACTAAACGAGTAAAAATAAGCAGCAGAGGGTGACTTCTTTTCTAACAAATGAAATATCAGAATAGAAGCACCAAAACACTGCTAGATTATTAAGAAGTTAGAAATGTCAAATAAAACAAATAAATCTCTAATACTTTTATAAAAGCAGGACAAATGAAACCAAAACTATTATTCAATTGCATTTATAATTGCAATCCATCTAACCCAAGTCAAAACAGAATTCCCAAAAAGAAACTTCCAAAAGCGTTTTCTACGAGCTTCTTGAAACAAGAAAAAATACACTGCAAATCAAGGCAAACACAATTCAAAACAATTTCTCAATTCAGCCTCAAAACTTCGGTATATAAAGTCAATTCATGGCAGTACAACAAAATGCATTAAAAAGATACTCCTTCAGGTATTCGATTCAGCATTCATCTTTTCATCAAAGGCCATCGATTGACCTCGTTAGGAGCCTACCCATGTACATGTATGTACCTGTAACAGTTGATCCACTAACTATAATCGTCAATGCAAAGCAACAAACAATAGAGATCCAATAGAAAACAAATACAAGCAAACAGCAGAAATAATTTAACCAACCTACATAAACCTTTTACTTATTCTGCTCAGAATGAACATTTGTCTCATCGATGGTGTCCATCTCCGAAGTCTAACATGTGTAATATTTCTAACATTCATCATCGCAGAAAACCCCGAAAGGAAAATCCCAGAAAGCAGCTCTCATCTTATTGGTCGTTCATCAGAGTACTAAAGGTCAGCATAGCGTATAATGCCCTAGGGCATATAATCCTCGAGCTTTTTTCAGAAATTTATATAACAAAAGAAAATAAAATAAAAAAAACCCTTCAAGCCGCACAGAACAAAACCCTAACGACGGCATTTCACAAACAATACATAGCACGAGGTCATCAGAGACTTAAATACCAGTAATCACAAGATATCATGTGTTTGCAGTTATTTAAATCATCATACGATCGTCTCGCGGCCTCTGAAAACTTAAAAAATACGAGCATACTCAACGAATATCGAAGAAATAAAACCTCCATTTGTTAAACAAAATAAAAAAACTGAACCAAAACACACAGGCGAAGAAGATACAGATGATTCGGACCTGGGCATGCAAATTTATCTCCGAGCCAAAAAAACACAGATATAAAAGGTACAGAAAATTCAGACCCTGGATGCAAGTTTAAATTTATTTTAAAATAATAATGAAATAAAATAACTAACTACAAGCAATTCCTAGTCTCTTTTATAATCAGAAACACAAAAAGAGAATCATTGAAACCCTCAAGCGCAAGGAATCATTGAAATAAAGCCGTTCAGAACAGACTCAGTGACCCGCCAGTAGAAAAAATAGCCGACGCACCATGAAACCTCTCTTGCCTTCAATGGCAATCTTCCGATCTAGAACCCTCGTTCATTGATCTATATATGTAGAAAAGGACTAACCGTTTGCCCGCTATACGCCCCAAACCCTAACTGTTGCTTATTTGTATGTTTTTACATCTCATTAAACGAGTGTTTAATATATACTAAAATGTCCTTATAGCCACATATATTACCACATTAACATTTCGATGTAGTGAGGGCTTCACTAGTTGGTTAGTTGGTTGAGAGAGGTGGTGATATTTCCTCTTTAATATTTTTCGTAGGTAGGTAGTATGTTTAATCCCATAAAATAGAAGTTGTTCCTGTATCAAAACGAGTTTTTTTATTGAGGTGGTTTGATTACATGGTTGTGAGGTAGGTCTTGCACTCTCTTCACCTAGATTCAAATTCTCAATGAGATCTTGGCCTCTTGTGATAAGGTTAGAAGGATAGGTGTCCCTTGAGTGCGACCATTTTCGCAAGTGTGTCTCCAAATGTCTCAATCCTTGCTAAGTCATAAGTTTCCTATTAGGCGTTGGCTTGCAAGTTGTTGCCACTTGTAATGTCCCTTTCCAAATATGAGCCCCAGAGATGAGGCTTAATGGTCTAAACCGCCCCGTTAGACTATAGCCAGGGCCAAAGAGGGGTAAACAGGGTTACTAGAGGTCACTCCAGTCACATGTGTTATATTCAGAAAGTGACATTGAACTAAAAAGGGTTAAAAGTACGTTTAAGTCATTATGAGCTAAAAATAGAAGTCAACAATGAATTAGGGTTTTAGCAGTGATTTAGGGTTTTGGAAGTCAACAATGAATTAGGGTTTCAACGTGATTTAGGGTTTTGGAAAGCTATAAAGGAAAGGTCAGCGGCCTAATTCATTATTATGCAGATTATGACTTATCATTGAGGAGAAGAGGTGCATCTTAGGAGAGATAGTTTAGTGGATTCCAGGAGGAAGACACCAGTTTGTTGATTTCGGTGTTGAGAGACACACCCTAGTCACCGGGGAGATCATTCAGATCTTCCATCATTCTTCAGCAGCAGTTACACGGTGTTCAGCAGCAAGGGTGCATTCATCCAAAGTGAGGGCGCAACTTCTGAGAGGGTTTTTAGCCAGTCCTTGCTAAGTCATAAGTTTTCTATTAGGCGTTGGCTTGCAAGTTGTTGCCACTTGTAATGTCCCTTTCCAAATAGGATCTCTAGAGATGAGGCTTAATGGTCTAAACCGCCCCGTTAGACTATAGGCAGGGCCAAAGAGGGGTAAACAGGGTTACTAGAGGTCACTCCAGTCACAGGTGTTATATTCAGAAAGTGACATTGAACTAAAAAGGGTTAAAAGTACTTTTAAGTCATTATGAGCTAAAAATAGAAGTCAACGATGAATTAGGGTTTCAGCAGTGATTTAGGGTTTCAGAAGTCAACAATGAATTAGGGTTTCAGCATGATTTAGGGTTTTGGAAAGCTATAAAGGAAGGGTCAGCGACCTAATTCATTATTATGCAGATTATGACTTATCATTGAGGAGAAGAGGCGCATCTTAGGAGAGATAGTTCAGTGGATTCCAGAAGGAAGACACCAGTTGGAGGATTTCGGTGTTGAGAGACACACCCTAGTCACCGGGGAGATCATTCGGGTCTTCCATCATTCTTCAGCAGCAGTTACACGGTGTTCAGCAGCAAGGGCGCATTCATCCAGAGTGAGGGCGCAACTTCTGAGAGGTTTTTTAGTCGACTTATCCCATCTAGGGAGAATTGTGAGATTTCCCTCCGACCCATTTGAGAGGAAGGCAAGGCTCATCTTTTGCCTGGTTCCTCATCAAATTCTGACAGAGGAATCAACTAGGGTGCATTTTCCAAACTTGGACGTGCGACACTTTTGGCGGATACATTTGGGGTTCCAGAGCGAGCATTAGGCCATATTCAGGGAAACCCTTCTGACACATTTCCCAATAGACCAAGGCGGTCATTTTGAGACACATCTCGTTCAATTTCGACAGTGGAATCGCTAGGACACATTTTGCCAGAGAAAGAGGGGTGCATTCCCAAAGGGGGATCCATCCAGGGTCCAAACTGACCAGCAGAAGGGTTTGACAGTTACCAGTATTGAGGACTAGAGTAGGGCGCATCATTTGGGACAATTTCCAGTCCATTCCGAGAAGTACAGCTCCCAGGGCGAACTTTCCAGACATCCAACAGTTACTGTCAGAGCTACCATAGTCCCAACGCATCCATTGATTCCATATAACTCCCATATTCCGGGTATTATCTTTTAGTTGCTTATTTGTATTCCGGCTAAGATCATTTTTCTGTTGATCTAATCAAGTAATGTCAGTTTATTCAACTACATTCGACCATTTTGTAATCCACAGAGATATCATAATATAAACTTTGCAGTCCTTTGTCGCATTTGTTATTTGTATGATCATTTATATGTTGTAAATGATTAATCCTACACACACATTAGCAGTGTCACCTAGACTATCCAAGTCAGGAACATTACAGTGGTATCAGAGCTTTAGTCCTGCCAGCCTGTGACTAAAGAAAATGAGTGAAGTAGAAGACCCAGAGGGCAATGAACACGTAGGTGATGAATATGTCACTTACAACAGGCATAAGGAAAGAGGGCATAGGCCTGATTTTCCCCCTTTTCCTCCTAGCCCAGAGGAAGAGGAAGAGGCACACAAAGAAGCAGAGAGAAGGGTAGAGCGTGAGGCTCAGCGCGAAGCAGAGAGGATGCTAGGAGACAGATATGCGCGACCAGAGGGCAATGGCAAGGCCCCCGTAGATTCAGAGACAACTTTCATGCAGGTTATCAATGATATGTTAGCTAGTCAACGGACCATGTCTCAGTCCTTGACATAGTTGTTTGATAGATTGGCTAGAGTGGGCACCCCAAACACACAAGTCTCGCATGCAGCACAGGGGAAATAAGGAGCAAGCAGTAGACCCTAGTCACTCTCTCGCACATACACCTATGCGAGTAGGATTCCCAGACCCTTGTTTCCCAGTTTCTAGAGGGCACCCCCGGTAGCCGCATCGCCACCGATAGCACAAAGGTCACTCACTCATGCAGACGACATTGCAGAGTATAGGAGGGAGTACACAACATTGGGTTGTGACTTCCATCAGGACATGACCTTAGTCGAGTACTGTGGACTCAGACTCAGGAACCACCCCAGAGAGCCACAGAGGGGAGGACCACAACAGCAGCAGGGGCATAACCTTGATTTCATTTGAAAAGTTGGGAAACTCACTATCCCTTCTTTCGACGGATCGTCCAAATACATTGCCAGAGCTTGGGTACAGAAGCTAGACACGTATTACAAGCTCAACCAGATGACCAAGACAAAGGCCATCAGTTTCGCGACCTTACACTTGGAGGGTGANCTCCTATAGGGAGTTTACAGATAGGCTCATGGACAGGTTTGACAGGAAGGATCTCGAGATACACTTTAGGGATCTAGCCCAGTTGAGACAAACTGACACAGCAGAGACGTTCATCACAGAGTTTCAGCGGGTAGCCGTGGCAGTGACAGATATATCAGAGCCCAGGTTGATCATGCTATTCACAGAAGGACTCACAGAGCCTTTGAGAGGATGGGTGAAGGCATACAGGCCTCCAACTTTGCAGGATGCCATCCTTCACACTCGAGATCTGGCAGACTCAATGCCAAAGACTAAAAATTTCTCCAAATCATTTGTGCCCCAGAGGGATCAAGACAGGAAGCCATTCCAGAGAGAATGGAAGGGCAAGGAGAAGTTGGATGATGAGACTAGGCAAGAGGTTATGAGGAAGAAGCTTTGCTTCAACTGCAGAGATCCTTGGGTCCCAGGCCACAGGTGCATGGGCAAGAGAGAGATTCATTATATTGAGGTAGCAGCAGACAGCATGGACAGTGAGGAGGAGGAGCAGGACAGTGGATCCACTAGTTCAGAGGAGGAGTAAACACCAACAGAGGAGCAACCTCTCCGTAGACCACTGACACCGGCAAGAGCCCATCCTCCAATAGTCTCACAACCCCCCGAGTAGGCTAATAGGAGGAAACCAACAAAGGGAGGAGTCATAGCGACCCTTTTTGGTGTTCCCAGGTATGATACCCTCTGTATCAGAGGGATTATTTAGGGGCAATGGGCAATCACCCTGATAGATGGTGGGGCCACCTACAACTTCATCGACGCTTCACTAGTATCGAGACAGGCACTTCAGACAGAGGAGTTTGAGGGGTTTGATGTTGCGGCAGCCGATGGGAACACAATGGAGTGTTTAGACAGAGTTCCAAACTTATAGATGAAGTTAGGTAACTACACAGTGAGAGACACATTTTATGTGGTTGACCTATCAGACACAAATGTGGTGTTAGGAGTTCAGTGGATGATTACCTTGGGAAAAATCACTACCAACTACAAAACCTTGGAAATGGGATTCATAGATCAGGATGGGAAGAAGGTTGTTCTAAGAGGTATGTCGACAGGAGCACCCAGGACAGTTTCAGCCAAGAGGATGGAGAGGATATTCAAACACGAGGAGGTAGCATATGTTGCAGAATGCTTGATCACTACTCAGAAGGATTCAGAAGGTCGACAACAGTACCATACAGAGACCAAGAATTTAGTGGGACGACATCAACACGTCTTTGAGGCAATTCCACCAGGGAGACCACCTGACAGGGGGTTTGAGCACATCATTGAGTTGGAGGAGGGGGCCAAACCTATGATCACCCCCCCCCTATCGTCATCCTAGGAGGTTTAAGGATGAGATAGAGAAGGCAATAAAGGAATTGTTGGCGATGGAACACATCAAACCGAGCAGCAGCCCATTTGCTTCTTCAGTTGTCTTAGTTTTGAAGAAGGATGGCACCATGAGGATGGGCATTGATTACCAAGCCTTGAACGAGAAAACCATCAAGAACCGGTACCTTATCCCACGCATTAACGAGTTGATGGATGAACTGCATGGGGCAGTTTTCTTCTCAAAAATTGATCTACACTCTGGATATCATCAGATCAACATCCGAGAGCAGGACATAGAGAGGACGACATTTCGATGTCATTTTGGACACTTCGAGTTCTTGGTTATGCCATTTGGGCTAACCAATGCACCCGCTACATTCCAGTCTTGCATGAACCATATATTCAGGGATTAGTTAAGGAAATCAGTCTTGGTTTTCATTGATGACATCTTGATCATGGCAAGAGAATATGAGGCACTTGGATGAGGTATTGAGCATCATGGAGGCGCAGTCATTATATGCCAAAGATTCCAAGTGCAAGTTCGGTATGACAGAGCTACTTTAATTAGGCCACATCATCAGTGCACAGGGGGTACAGGTGCACCAAGAGAAGATCAGGGCCATTCTGGATTGGTCGATACCCAGGAACGTGACAGAATTGAGGAGCTTCTTCGGGCTGTGCAGCTATTACAGGCGGTTCGTCCAGGGTTTTTCTTATCTTGGAGCACCGCTGACAGATCTTACCAAGCATGGGGCCTTCATATGGATCGAGAAATCACAGGAAGCCTTTGATCACATGAAGGAAGTCATGGGCACTTGTCCAATGTTGGCACTACCAAACTTCACCTTGCCATTTGTACTAGAGTGTGATGCATCCAGCGAAGGGATCGGTGCAATTTTGATGCAGGGAGGACAATTCGAGAGTTGAAAGCTTAGTCAACCTGAGAGGTTGTACTCCATTTATGACAAGGAAATGTTGGCAATCATGCATGCCTTGACCAAGTTCAGACAATATTTGGTGGGCAACAAATTCATGGTCAAGACCGATCACAATAGTTTGAAGTATTTCCTTGAGCAAAAGGACCTCAGTGAGTGCCAACAGAAATGGGTGACGAAGGTACATGCATTCGACTTTGACATAGAGTATTTCAAGGGGAAGAAGAACATTGTGGCCGATGCACTATCGAGGAGACCTGCGACATGTTCTTTGATGGAGATTTCAGCAGATTGTAAGTCCCATGTGTTAGTGGAATATTCTAAGAACAACTTCGCTTGTGAGGTGATGGATGGGCAGATACATGATGACCGACATAGGGTCATTGACGATGTCATATTTTACAAGGATAGAGTCTACTTGGTGCCAGATTCAGGGCTCAAGAAGAAGATCCTCACCGTATTTCATGATTCACCTCTAGCAGGCCATCAGGGGTTTTTCAAAACCTATAGACAGATCAGAGAGAGGTTCTCATGGAAGGGCCTCAAACAGGACGTTATGAGACACGTCAATGAGTGTGTGACTTGCCAGCAAAACAAGTCAGAGCATGCTCTTCCAACAGGGCTACTTCAGCCACTCCCCATTCCAGAGCAGAAATGGGAGAGTATATCTATGGACTTCATCACAGGTCTACCCAGGGTCTAGGGTAAGGATTGTATCTGTGTAGTGGTCGACAGATTGGCCAAGTTTGCTCACTTCTATGCCATACCGACAAAGTACATCGCAGTTCAGGTAGCCGATCTTTTCTTTAGGGAGGTCTTCAGACTTCATGGGTTGCCGAAGAACATCATCAATGACAGGGACAGTCGATTCATAGGGACATTTTGGAGAGAGTTGTTTCGGTTGGTGGGGACAGAGTTGACACCTAGCACCAACTATCACCCTCAGAGAGATGGGCAGACTAAGATTGTCAACAAGTGGGTTGAAGGGTATTTGAGGAACTATGTAGGAGGACAACAGAGAACGTGGGTAAAGTGGTTACATTTAGGAGAACATTGCTACAACACCACCTTCCACATGTCCATTCATATGACACCCTTCCGAGCATTGTATAGATATGATGCTCCCACTTTGGTAGACTTGGTCTTCGGGGAGAGCAGAGCTCCCAAGGCCAAGGATTTGATCATAGAGAGTTGGGAGATTCTCAAGTTGTTGAAAGAGAACCTGTAGATCGTGCAAAACCGATAGAAGATAAGTGCGAACAGGCACAGGATAGAGCACAACTTTGAGGTTGGAGATTTGGTTTTCTTGATACTCCAACCCTACAGACAATCATCTCTGAAGAAGAGTGGGATGGAGAAGCTCAAGCCCGGATTTTATGATCCTTACAGGATCATGCGTCGAGTAGGCGAGGTTGCTTACGAGGTAGATCTCCCAAAGGGGAGCAAGATTCATAACGTGTTCCACGTGTCTTGCCTAAAAAAGGCAGTGGGACAATTCATTAGCACATCAGAGGAGCTTCCCCCGTTGGATGAGGAGGGACAGTTGGAGTTAGTTTCGGAGGAGATTTTGGAGTTTCGGGAGCAGAAACTGAGGAGCAGGGTCATCAGAGAGTGTTTGATCAGATGGAGAGGGCTTCCAGTAGAGGACACTACTTGGGAGAGTGAGCAGGTGTTGTAACACCCTAGACTGGTATTGCTTGAGGACAAGCAATTTCGGGAAGGGAGGATTGTAATGTCCCTTTCCAAATAGGAGCTCCAGAGAGGAGGCTTTATGGTCTAAACCACCCCGTTGGACTATAGCCAGGGCCAAAGAGGGGTAAACAGGGTTACTAGAGGTCACTCTAGTCACATGTGTTATATTTGGAAAGTGACATTGAGCTAAAAAGGGTTAAAATCGCTTTTAAGTCATTATGAGCTAAAAATAGAAGTCAACAGTGAATTAGGGTTTAAACAATGATTTAGGGTTTTGGAAGTCAACAATGAATTAGGGTTTCAGCAAGATTTAGGGTTTTGGAAATCTATAAAGGAAGGGTTAGCAACCTAATTCATTATTATGCAGATTATGACTTGTCATTGAAGAGAAGAGGCACATCTCAGGAGAGGTAGTTCAGTGGATTCCAAGAGGAAGACACTAGTTGGTTGATTTCGGTGTTGAGAGACAAACCCTAGTCACCGGGGAGATCATTCAGGTCTTCCATCATTCTTTAGCAACAGTTACACAGTGTTTAGCAGCAAGGGCGCATTCATACAGAGTGAGGGTGCAACTTCTGAGAGGGTTTTTAGTCGACTTATCCCATCTAAGGAGAATTTTGAGATTTCCCTCTGACCCATTTGAGAGGAAGGCAAGGCACATCTTTTGCCTGGTTCCTCATCAGATTCTAACAGAGGAATCAACTGAGGCGCATTTTCCAGACTTGGACGTGCGACACTTTTGGCGGATACATTTGGGGTTCCAGAGCGAGCATCGGGCCATATTCAGGGAAACCCTTCCGACCCATTTCCTAGTAGACCAAGGCAGTCATTTTGAGACACATATCGTCCGATTTCAACGGTGGAATCACTAGGACGCATTTTGTCAGAGAAAGAGGGGTGCATTCCCCAAGGGGGATCCATCCGGGGTCCAAACTCACCAATAGAAGGGTCCGACAGTTACCAATACCGAGGACTAGAGCAGGGCACATCATTTGGGACAGTTTCTAGGCCATTCCGAGAAGTGCAACTCCCAGGTAAAACTTTCTAGTCTTTCAACAGTTACCATCAGAGCTACCATAGTCCCAACGCATCCATTGATTCCGTAGTGCTCCCATATTCCGGGTATTATCTTTTAGTTGCTTATTTGTATTCCGGCTAAGATCCCTTGTCTGTTGATCTAGTCGAGTATTGTCAGTTTATTCAGCCGCATTCAACCATTTTGTAATCCACAGAGATATCATAATATAAACTTTGTAGTCCTTTGCCGCATTTGTTATTTGTATGATCATTTATATGTTGTAAATGATTAATCCTACACACACATTAGCAATGTTTCCTAGACTAGCCAAGTCAGGAACATTACAACATTAGCGTAGGGTTTATAGTGGTAGCAAATCGGATTTCAACCTAGGCATCATGTGATGTTCACAAGGGTAGAGACGTGTGATTCTCGTGTACTTGACTAATCCACTTAACACTATCAAGGATATGACATTGGCTTCCTTGTCCAGGAGAATGTCTCATAGAAGTGCATAAACTTATGCTTCATTATTTGTAGCTAGTACTAATCCCCAGGCATAATTTAATTCCAATGTTCCTTTAGGATCATAGAGAATCCCCTTGCACTTGCCACCCCTAGTGTAGCATTATGTTTAAATAACTTATTAGTACATTTATTTTTTACTTTAACAACACATTAATATTACTTATTATTATTTATTTTATTTATTTATTTATTTATTTATTTTTATTTTTATTTTTTATACTAGGGGAATCGGTAACAACGGCAGTATCGTACTCGCGTGACACGGGGTCGAATCCTGCCGGCTGCCTTATAAACCCTAGGGAGAAACGCACAGCCCGCAAGCACGCCCTCTGAGTAAATCGGGGTGAGAATCGACCTTGAGACCTCATTTTACATAGTTCCTTCCATTTACACGGCACTTGCCAATCGGTCTACACCCCTGCGGGC
>ML803141.1:252050-263858 GCA_009831015.1 Picea engelmannii
TGGGTGTTTGTAGGCTGTCAACATCATATCATTGGACAAAAATAAAGCTATACTAAGGATATCTCCACAAGATAGAATAAGCACTTATGATAGTAATCATCTTGGCAATGCTTTTTGGAATAATTGAAAGCACGAGCAATGTTGGAATAGATCTCCAATGAGATGTAGGTTATCAAGGATACAATTTTGGATAACTCGAAGGAAATGGATTTTGAGGCTTCTCCTGAGGGATCATGTAGTTTCAAAGAGGAAGCAGTTGCAGGGAACTACTACACAAGATGCAATATTGAAAATTGTGATGTGTTGGTGAAGGAACTCTAGCAACGAGCCACATAGTTTTTGACTCTTGATAAAACCATTGTTTCATTTGATAAACTAGAAAGCCACCATTTCTCATTTGTCTCGAGCAATAATTAAGGTTGTAAAGGTCATCTAGGGTTTATCCAAATATCTCATAGCTCACAAATTAGATTTCCAACACCGACTTGAAGTTATTAACCCACGCGGATTGGCGACCATGCAAGGAATTCGATCACACACCGAAGATGTTGTGAACATTGAAGACCGTCGATACACCTAGAGAATTTCCCAACTTAAGCGTAGGTTCTCACCAGAGTAATTTCTATGATGTGCTCTGGTGCATACTAGAGTATTTAGTAATATAGGAAAAAATACACCCACGAGCATCTACTCAGACAAGTTAATATCAAGCATGTTGGTGCATCAAGATGAGTTAATAACACGTGCGACAATATATTAGGGACAAGTTAAGAGCAACTGCCCCAGATACACATGGAGACCAAGCCAACAACGAATGTGATTATTTCTGGAGCACTTGGTAACAACCTAGTCGAATACACCCAGAGAACTCAATAACAAATTTTTTGGGTACACCCAAAATCCATACGAGGAAGAGCTCTGTGATCCTCTTTTTTCTAACATAATGACCTATAGAAATATGAACTCTAGAACTGTGACCCCAAGAACTATGATCTGTGGAACTATGACCTTCAGAATTGTGACCCTAGGAACTATGACTGATGGAACTTTAACCTATGGAACTAAGACCTGTGGAATGACCTCTGGAACTATGACCTATGGATCTGTGACCCCAAGAATTATGAACTGTGGAATGACCTTTGGAACTATGACCTTTAGAATTATGACCCAAAGAACTATGACATGTGGAACTATGGCCTCCGGAACTGTGAACCCAAGAACTATGACCTTTCGAACTATGACCTCTAAAACTATGCCCTCTATAACTTTGACCTCTGGAACTATGACCTATAGAATGATGTGGAATTACCTCTGGAACTATGACCTCTTGAATTGTGACCCCCAGAACTATGAACTATGGAACGATGACCTCTAGAAGTGTTACCCCAAGAACTATGACTTGTGGAACTATGACCTCTGGAACTACGCCCTATGGAACTTTGACCTCTGGAACTATGACCTGTGGAATGATGGAATGACCTCTGGAACTATGACCTATGGAATGATGGAATGACCTCTGGAATAGTGACCCTGGGAACTATGACCTGTTGAACTATGACCTCTAGAACTTTGACCTCTGGAAATATGACCTCTAGAACTATGACCCCAGGAACTATGACATCTGGAACTATGACCTCTGGAACTGCGACCCCAGGAACTATGACTCGTAATGACCTATAGAACTATGACCTTTGGAACTATGATCTTTGGAACTGTGACCCCAAGAACTACGACCTCTGGATCTATGACCTCTGGAACTGTGACCCGTGGAACTATGACCCGTGGAACTATGACCTCTAGAACTACACCCTTTTGTAACTTTGAACTATGGAACTATGACCTATGGAATGACCCCAGGAACTATGACCCGTGGAACTATGACCTGTGGAACTATGACCACAAGAACTATGACCTGTTGAACTATGACCTCTATAACTATGAGCTCTAGAACTATGACATGTGGAACTATGACCCCATGAACTTTAACCTGTGGAAATATGACCTCTGGAACTATCACCTGTGGAACTATGACCTCTAGAACTATGACCTTTGGAGCTACTCCCTTTGGAACTTTGACCTCTAGAAGTATGGCATGTGGAATGACCTTTGAAACTATGACCTCTGGAACTGTGACCCCATGAACTATGACCTACGGAATGACCTTTGTAACTATGACCTCTGGAACTGTGACCCCATGAACTATGACATATGGAATGACCTTTGTAACTATGACCTCTGGAATTTTGACCCGAAGAACTATGACCTATGGAAATATGACCCCATTAAATATCACATGTGGAACTATTATCTCTAAAACCATGACCTCTAGAACTATGACTTGTGGAATGACCTATGGAACTATGACCTCTCAAACTTTGACGCCAGGAACTATGACCTGTGGAACTATGACTCCGGGAACTATGATCTATGGAACTATGACCTCTGGAAAAACGCCCTCTGGAACTTTGAACTTTGGAACTATGACCTCTGGAACTATGCTCTCTAGAACTTTGACCTATGGAACTATGACCTTTGGAACTATAATCTTTGGAACTGTGACCCTAGGAACTATGACTCGTGGAATGACCTCTGGAACTGTGACCTTAGGAACTATGACACGTGTAACTATGACCTCTTGAACTATGAACCTAGGAGTTATGATCCGTGGAACTATGACCTTTGAAACGGTGAACCTAGGAACTATGATCCGTGGAACCATGACCTTTGGAACCTATGAATTGTTCCTATCTATAAATGGCCTTTCTTTCATGTTAAATGACATTGAATCATAAGTGTCTATATTTGTTGTCCCAAACAATTTGGGAAATTAGTGTTTACTAGCCTTCTCATATTACCAATTTTTAGTCCATCTTTGATAGCTTCACGTTATAAATTGGTGTGCAAAACTGGTAGAGAGTGAAGCCAGGTGCACTCTATAGCCAAGTTGAATGTGCCATGATGGTGGGTAACCCTAATATGGAATCTATTTAGATAAGTTAAAATTGGTGGTTTGTTGGTTCTTGATAATATTTTCTATTGCTAGTTGGCGTGAGAATAGTACCAACAACTTCTCATTTTCCTTGTCCTTACTCATCCTCGACTCAATTATTCTAGGCCAGAGTTCTTGTTTCATAGTCATTTTCTTCCATTGAGTTTCCAGTAGTTCTTAATTTTTCCCTTTCATCATTGTTGGTTATCTCAAGTTTTTGTTTCATAGCATTCTTCTTCCATTAATTACCCACACTTCTTAGTTTTTCCCTTTTGTCATTGATGGTCATCATAGGATTACATATTTATTTCCTTTGCATCACTCCTTTGCATGCCTTTGATGGAGGATATATGGTTTTCTTAATTGGCATTCTCTATGACACGTGAAATATGATAATTTACCCCTAGAGAAACCATACTATATTGGTGCCCCACAACAAGAAAATGACTAATTTGGCCCTACTGGTACACTCTCTATAACCAAGAAATGGGTCTTACATGACAGTATTTCAAATGATATTATTTCAATAGCACAGACAACCTGCCTATGTATTGTAATATGTAAATCTAGGTGCCTCAATAAATAAAATCAAGACATCCAGTCTAGATATTGGTCCTACAATTAAAATTGATGGCTCAAGTAAAATTGATACTGCATGAGACCCCTTTCAAGTTATCAAATGCATAAAGCATCTCGATCCTTGACAAGGTTTCCTTTCAAAGGGAAACTTTGTAGGACATGATTTAGTGCTTTGTTGTGAAGGACATATGAAATAACTGCTTGACTAGGGTTCATATAACAAGACACATCAATGGATAATGTCCACTTATGCACCATTCTTTATGCTTCGAAGGTGTAAAAAAAGAAAACAACATTTTTTGATTAAAAACCCTGTCACATCAAATTTAGAGAGAAACCCTCTCACATCAAAGTTTCTCAAAGATATTTTGCATGGTGCACAAATTCAAAAAATTTATGTACCCAACCAATATATATATATATATATATATACATCCTGAGTGGGCCTAATGGTTAAGAACATGTGTTTCCTCCTAAGAGGTCACAAGTTCAAATCCAGAGGGGGGTAGGATATGTATACCTCTGTAGACTTTACCAGTGAAATCGATGGGCGGAGGGGGTCCCTTGTCCCACAAACAAGGGGGTCTCATACACCAGTTTGGTGTCTGGCTTGGCCGTGACCTTAAAAATAGATTATTATTATTATTATTATTATATATTCAAAAAAATTATATGATTTCAAAAATAACTCAGTGGCTTAGCTTGACTGATTGAGTGCTACAAGCATAATCGAGGATATATCAATATTGATTTTCCAAGTTGGATTCCTTTGTTTCCGTGGGCGTCACTTCATGAAAATGATGAGGTATTCATATGAAATCCCAAGAATTCATATCCTAAATATGATATTTTCATCTACGATATTATATCAAATTTACTAAACATTAGGAAAGATACAAAAATATTCTTTAACTCATTAGTAATAAATCAAAGATAAAGATAAAGTCAACCGTCTTTATTAAACCTTCTTACATTCGACGTGTTGACATTATTACATAGGCCTTATTTACTAAGGCCAACATTTATTACATAGAAAACATATATTATTCTACCGACGTGATGGATTAGGGAGTTTAGGTCCCTAGCATCTATGTTTGGATACAATGGGGATCACAATCCTTTGGCCTTTTTCCCCTATTCCTTGGCCATCATAGCCCATTTTCCTTGGGAAACTAGAACTAATGCCTCTAGTGTTCTTTTGAAAGTCGTTGAAGGTCTCTTGAGGAAGGGTGTTGAAAGGTGAGTTTACAAGGCCTCTTCCTTTGTTGCAAACCCTAATATAGATGAGAAGTCAGTTCGTTGAACCTCTCCTCTTGCTAATTATCCAACCAAGTGAATTTTTCCTCAAATTGCAAGAGTTGTAATATGTTATTTTCTAATTATTCCCTTGTCGTGGTGAAGAATTATTGGTGTTTGGAAAGTTCTTTTTCCCGCTCATCCACTTTTTTCCTCCAATATTGACTTTCCTCTTGGATCTTCCTGTTGCAATCTCTCAACTCTTCCAGATTCTCCCTCTTCAAGACATTTCCCATGGCAGGTTCTTCAAGGTCTATAATGAACCTGCTTTGATACCATATGATCATTAAACAATAGGGCTATGGCATATTTGTTTCGTCAACACAGATCTTCTACAAAAATAAAAACTTGTTCTCTGTTTTGGATGCAACTCTAAGTGAAAACCTTCTCGGATTCTCATCATCAATAGACAGACAATACTGCATTCCCAAATTGAATCATTGCTTGGTTCATTTTCTATGGAAAACCAAGACTAATCAATGGAAAAAAGCAATTATGTTTTCACAATTCCCATTGTGTCAATTACAACCAAGTAGTTAGTCAAATACAATAGAAATTGACATAATACTTTTTTTAAGAAAATAACAACTCTATAATGACATCAAAATATATACAAGTGATTTAGCATTGCGTAGAGATTTTAATGCATGTAGTCACAATTCATACCCATTCACAATATTTATTCCAGGACAATTCAATGCATGGATGTAAGTGTTATTGATCACCATGCATTGATTTAAAGAGGGGTGAATTAGTGATGGATTTGTATTTGATTACTAGAACATAACACTCAATCACAACAATTCATCAATCACAAAGATTTTAAATGCACCATAGACACACATATTTTACCCTAGAAACCTAATTGGGAAGAAAACTAGGTTCTAATGGAATTTGATTAAGATGAATTAATTTTAAAAAATGATGAGTTATGCATATAAAACCTTATGCATTGTTACTCACTAGAAAAAAACAAATTTACAGGTGGATTGAACTCAACAACAATATTTTCTCATGTGTGGCCAAGTACAATGTCTCCCTTGTCCTACGATATTTGAAATGATTGTCTCTTATTGCTCTCCCCTCTAGAACTTCCCTTAGATTCATTTCCTCTTTGTCTCTACTCTCCTCTCTTCCATTCAATTCCCTTCTTATCTGCAACCTTCATTTTTAATGGGCTACTTTGGAAGGCCAACCATCACAATAGTTTATTTCAACTTTCAAGTGAATTTTTGGACATTTCCTCAACTTTGCAAAAAAAAAAAAATTGAATTTTTATTATAAAGTTTATAAAGAGTTTTTGGAGAGAACCCAATTTGGATCATCTCATGGTATCGGTTTTTTATTCCTTTATCTTATGAGTTTGTCACTACTTGGTCCTTTCACATGTAGGGATGTTCTTAATGAATATTTGGTTATCTCAAAACCTAGTTTTGTTTTCTTGATGTTCAATATCATTTGAGTATTTTCTTCATAACATTCTCCCATTGCATTCAATAAGTTTGAGAAGAAATAAAATCTACTATCTAAGAAAGAGAAGTACCACCTCTATAAAAATGAAGGAAGATGCTCCTTGAGTTCCCTAAGTACTCCCTTCGACATTAACCTTTTCCTAAAAAAGGAAAAAATGATCAATAGATGTATATGGTATGTTAATGGAGGCAACTACATGTCAACATGATAGACTTCTTTTAGAGTGTACCCCACCTATCCAATGTCTTGACAATGCACTTCGGGTGAGACTTTCCTTGTTCAATGGATCATTAACATTGGTGCTAACTTACAATGACCTTTGTTGGACACCTAGGTGGACCTTCATCTACTAACTAGAGGAAACGATGTTATAAATACCTCCCCACTTCCTTTTCATGAATTGTTTCCTAATTAAGGGACCATCTCTCTTGGTATTTAGAGTTTGATTCTTCTTGCATGTGTGTTCATGTTGAAACACATTTTTCATAGAACAAATGAAATGAGGTATATTGTGATGCTAAAGTTATTTTACAAACTTTATTTTGGTATGATGATGCACCAACATTTGCTAGCATATTCGTACATCTTACAGTACAAGCTAAGTGAAATATGCAAATGAATATGTATCATTTATATCGGTGATCATTTACACTGGTTGGTGGACTTTTCAAGTGCCCCCCTATAATATGAGTAGGGAGTCACCTAGCCCATGTAGCTCAATCATTACACTCTCATCAAGTAGCAACCATGTGTGTCCTCCAATAAGGTGACACGTTTCCAAGAGGTGGAAGCATGGATACAATTAGACTCTTTCCTTAGGAATACAGGAAAAGGGGATTTAACTAATATTAGTTGGGATCATCTTATTGATGAGGAACTTTCGAGACTAACCAAAGCTCTTTCCTCTATAACTATGATGATGAGCTCCCAACAATTATTAGTTTAAATGTTTCATAACATCTATACTTATATATTATATACTTATATATTATACCTTGTAGTTTTCTCAAACTATATTATATATTATTTGAACTTATAATTATACAGAAGGCATCCTTAGAGTCAGGTTTTGTAGAAAACCTGTCAACTGGTTTACAGGTTTTGTAGAAAAACTGTCAACTGGTTGACAGGTTTTCCAAAACCACCACCTTTTTCCACCTTGTAACCTATCCTCTTGTCTGTCCGTCCTTATCTCTTCGTTGCCAGTTGCTTATCTGTCTTTGATGTCAGTGATAAGATCAGATCACATTGATTTTGTTGCCACCGCCTTAGATCGCACATCTTTATTATCTGGAACATATTTTTGGTATTTTGGATAGTACGCGGGCATCTGAAACAGAAGGGTCGACTCCCCCTCCATTTCTCGAGAAAAAACTACCATTTCCCTCGCCATTCAAGGAGCCTGAAAAACTACCATTTCTCCTTTCTGGAACCTGCTCTAAGTTTTACTTCATTTTTCGCTTCTAAAGATGCAATGCTCACCCCCACATCCATTATCTTCCATTGTAAAATATCAAAAGAGGAATGGTAAGTTGCTTAATGGTGCCGACCGCCGTCCACACGTCGGACCTAGGTGTTCGTTATCTACTGGTTCATATATATTTTTGAGCCTTTTAAATAATAATTATGCGTTTTTAATTTATCTGTTTTTTTTCTTCTTTAAATTTCTATTAATTTATCAATTAACGTATAGAAATATTTCGGTTTCAGAGTTTGATTATAAGCATAGTTTTAATACAAGTAAGGAATCAGATACGGGCCATTTCACACATTCTGATCATTAAAATGGTTTCAGGTTCAACGCCTTTAGACATTTAAATTAAAACGAGCAGAGCACAATTCTTTAAAAGTTGGTAAGCTAATTTAATGGAAGTATTTTGCATAAGTACATAATATATATTGTCGGATTTTGTTCACCAACATTCTCTTAAGACCTTGTGTTGAGATTAAAACCAACTGAGGGCTATTTTGCACTCTGTTTAATTATGATATATTTGAAATGTATATTTCCACATCTCACACAAATTTATGTTCGTAAACCTGTGTGTAAACTTTTGGCGCCTTCAAATACGTACTTCAAGAAGAGTTCTATGCCAGGGCCATTTATCTTTTATTAAATGCAATAAGATAGTTGAAGCAACATAGCTTCCAGCAATTACAGATGCATTGCATGTATGAGTACATGTTGCCTTAACTATATTGCATTCATTGGTGTAAACATTGAATTCTCAATGCAATGTATTCTAAATGGTGTCAACATTGGATTCTCAATGTGTTTAATATTTAGTATTTAAAATATAAAAATATTTAGTAATTAAAACTAAAATCTCAATATTTAGTAATTAAAATATAAATCAGAGAAAATATAAATAAAAAATATTATATATATATATATATATATATATATATATATAGTTAATCAATTGTATTGTAAAATAAAATAGAAATGCATTTTTGCATTTATCACTCTTATGTTTATTTAACTTATTAATATTCATGATCCAAACAATATTTAGTTTGACTAAATGCATTCAAACACAATACACCATATTAATCATAAATCTAATTTTCCTACTTTTTAAGTTATTACATACCTTAATTATATGACCTTAGGTTATTATGGTCAATTTTCAGCCATTAACTTGGCTTAGTCCCAAAAACTCATCCAAATGGTTCCAAAAACTCATCCAAATAGTTTGTTACTAACCAAGATATAAATGGTTCTACCTATCACCACATTTGGAATGACACTCTACCACACAATTGATGTATCTTGAATAATATACAATTGTTGAAGGCTTATATCAAATTTGTATAAATAAGATACTTTGAAGATAAAATTTGATGTAATTCAATCATTTTATCAACTATCATATCTCTGAATTTATCATTTCATTTTAAAACTTTTGTCTTAATATATTTACAAAAGGCTCTTTATACTATTTTTTATTGATTCAAGAACTTTCAAAAAACATGTATGTATTCCACTACCACCCCAAAATGATATGGGTGTTTGAAAAAAAATAAACACAACAATTTACCTACATAAAATCTCTATTCTATTATTTTTCTTACTTTTCTTCACACCACCCTTTTATTACTATGCACGCCACCCTTTTATTACTTTGAAGCATTCCCATTCTTCCATCGTGCCATTACCCACAAAAAAACAAAGGAAAAAATCACTTCAATGGGTGTCAAAATTACAACAATGTCTACCATGAAAAAGCCAGCTAAAACCCATGACAGGAATAATTGGATATTGCAGATTAACTCAATAGCTAATGAGATGATTGATTAACCTTCTTTGAAGAATTTAGAAGCACGAGAGAGCAAAATCAATGCAACGAAAAACACCCAAATCGTTATCAAGTGCCTGTTAAGCGTTACAAGAGTTCCACATTGTCGGGCATAAGGTGTGTTTATGAGAATAATCATTATGCTCATTATGCTCACCATGAAGGCTTTGTCTATGAGAAGGCTATCTATGAGAAATATTATATTAGGCAGTGTCGAATGGAGCTTAAGAAGGTAGTGAAGGCAGGTGGTGTAGAAGGCAATTGAAGAAGGCAGTACACTCCTGCCATCATCCAACTCAAAAATTATTTGTCCTAAAAACTTTGGTTATTTCGGCCATCCATAACTCTTCCCCTGAATTCATCTCCAAGGAAAATGCCCACCTAACCAAAACCTTATTGTCCAATGAATACTCTCTCTCTCACAAATCACACACATTTTTAGCTCAACCAATAACCCTAAACTTAAAATCACCTCTCCCTCAACCCCTCGTTGATCTCTCATCTCTTCGCCTAACCAGTAACCCTAAACCTAAAATTACCTCTCCCTCATCCCCTCATCGTGCTCTCATCTCTCTATCTTATATCCAGAGCATGTATTTATATATCAATGACAAGCTTCCCTCACATTGTATTTATTAATATATCAATGGTTATATATCTTTTTAGTTAATAAAAAATATGATAATTAACAAACATTTCTTTTATTTTTTCATAAGAAGTGGATATGGGTCATAGATTAATGACTTACTCTAAGCTGTTAATCCCAAAAATGATATCTAATATGCCTAAGAAATAAAATCTTAAAGTTAACTAAGTCTTTCCTTACCTTTCATAAGATTAGATAAACTAAATTGATTTCTTCATCACAATATCTTAACAATATTACATTTGATTATAAAATTTCACAACAATCAAATATCATTTTATAATTTTTTAATCCATGAATGCAAATATTATTATTAAATTTTTTTATCCACAACCAAAACATATTATTTTTAAATTCCATCATTGTTATTGACATCTTCATTATCATATTTAACATAAATTCATAGCTTAAAGATCATATACACTTTCTTTTCAAGATGTATAATCTTTTCATCAATTTCAGAGTTACTATAAGAGTTCTTTATCAAAATAGTGAACCAACCTCAAATATGATCATTTTAATTGTAATATCTTTACAATTTCGATTAACATCATTAATATAAAGACTCCCCTCAATTACTTTGGCATTCCCATTCGCACACTTAGGGGGTATGCTAGTTTTTAATTATGCCGAAGGCATTCTTTAGTGCTAGGTTTTGTAGAATACCTCAAATATGATCATTTTAATTATAATATCTTTACAATTTCGATTAGCATCATTAATATAAAGACTCCCCTCAATTACTTCAGCATTCCCATTTGTCTGTTTAGAGGGTATTCTAGTTTTCAATTAATACCAAATTTTTACTAAAATTCAATATAATTTTAGATAATTAGTAACTTATATTTTATCAAATTCCTACACAAAATAAGTAAAAGATAAATACATATATTACAATTTTCATTATAATTTTAGAGAACTTTAAAGTAAAATGAAATGTAAAAAAAATTCAATAAAATATTTTTAAATATTTAATATTTACATTATCATTATAACTATAAAGTATAATAAAAAATTGTGAAAAAATTTATTATAATTTAAAATTATATAATAAGTCATTATGATTTATAAAGAAATATAAAAAAAAACATTATAATTTAATTACATATAAAAAGTTATTATAATTTAAATCCATACATATGTGAAAAATAAGTTATATGATTTAAATCCATATAAAATATGAAAAAGGGTGGAATAACATTAAAAGACTCTCTAATATGAAAATTGTTTTTCTTTTCTTTTTAATAAATAAAATAATAAAAATTATCTTATTTTATTATAATTTTATAATAAAATTTATTTTAATTTAGATTTAATAAATATTAAGAGATAAAAAACATTTAATAAATAAATTTTTAATATAAATTTAAGTTAGTGTATTACATATTTATTAGCCGATGTTTAGTTAATATTAAAAGTTAATAAAAAAACAATAATAAACAACGTAAAAAAAAACTTTAATTTCTTCTTTTAATAGTTTATTTTACTTAATTATATATAATTTCTTCTTTTAATAATTTATTTTA
>ML803141.1:264058-278458 GCA_009831015.1 Picea engelmannii
TAATTTTTTTTTAATAGTTCGTTTGACTTATGTATATATAGATTTTAACACACCATCAATATGTTGCCTTACATTACAACATCATCAACTCTAATAGTTTTATGATATTTAGATTTGGCGTTTGATACAGATCATCAAATTACCTTGTATTTGTCTGATTACGGTGGTTAAAAAATTGCTTTGTATCTGTTTGCTTATGATGGTCAAAAAATTGATAGAAATACAATTTGCATTACTCAATTTGAATTTGAATATTTGGATAAATTCATAGCTCTGATAGTCAAGATTACAGTTTACAATTACTGAAATACCAACTTTATATTCAAATGAAAATTTCAACCAAAATGATATAATAACCCTATTCCACATATTCTTGTTCAATATATCTTTTTGCAAAACTTACAATTTGAGGATACCCAATATTTATATAGTTGTAACATTTAATGAAATATAAGTTTCATTCACCAATTTTTCTTTTTAAATATTCGTCTCTTTCACCAAAAAATTTAAAATCTCTTGCAATTTGACAACTAATATACAAAATCCAGCCATTAATAAAATACAAGTTTAGTTCACTAAATCTTTTAGAAAATCTTACAATTTGAGGAAGTACAATGTTTAATAAAATTAATAAAATAAAATTTTCTTTCACCAAATCTTTTAGAAAATATGACTACCAATATATAAGAGTACAACATTCAATGAAAACTTAAGATAAAATATAGATCATTCTTGGAGCTATAAAAAATAAATGGGGTTAGATAAGTTCTTATCAGTATTTATTTAGAAAATTGAATTTCAATTCTTTCTTTTATTTTTTCTCCATATTTAGAAAAGTAAAAATAAATTTAAGATAATATGTGTAAAATCAATACAACTACAAAATCAAAATTTTGTATTCTTCATCCTCTAATTTCCTCAAATTATAAGTCAAATATATATATATATATATATATATATCTTTTAATAATCTATAAACTTGAATTTCAATTATTTCATTTAATTTTTCTTTATGTTTAATAAATGAAAAGTAAAAATAAATTTAAGATGATATTTGTAAAATCAATACAACTAAAGAACAAAATATTTAATCATAATTATTTATTTTATTGAAAATCATTTTACACTATGTTAAAGATAGATAAAGATTCAATTGAAGACATATTGTAAATTGAATATGAATATATGCCCTTGGATTCTATAAGAATGATTATTATGATTTAAAATTCATTTAAAGATTTACATACAAAATAAAAAAAAACACAATTAGTTCATTTTGTCTAAGATTTTCAAATGAGATTGGTCTTTTAAAATGTCACTTATGTGTATTGGATGGTACATGTATGTGACTTTTTGTTGCTATTAAGTAAGTTTTATTTATAGGCTTTATTTATTGTACTTTTATTACTTTGACATTCTCATTCGCCCGTTTAGGAGGTATGCTAGTTTGATATGTTATTATGCATTGAATTTTTTTTTACATGATGTGAATTTAATTGTTTTAATAGATATATGTTATAAAGTATTTTGATATTATCCAACTTAGTTTTGCCATAGCTAGATCGTGGAGATACAAAAGGTCTCGGTCAAGAAAAAAAACCCGCCTTCTTACCAACTTCAAATTTCAAGCCCACCTATTTTTGGAGTTCAAATTTCAAATCCTATGCATTAATGGAATCCATTGGCGCATGGCATGGAAGATGGATGGTTCATTATGGCACACATTACCTCTATCACCTGACACATTGGATGCTCAGAAGTGCGGGTCGGGTGTTTACATCATCATGACATCATTGTAGAAGGAACGGTTGTGGAATCTGACAACCGAGAAAAATGACTCACGGTAATGACGGTTTGGGTTACCGTGTCTCGACTAGTGGAGTCTCCGAATTAAATGTTTCTTCCCATCGGAGGATGTACCGTCAGAATCAAGTATCTGCGGGAGTAAAAAAAGGTGCAATTCGTTTGGCGTTTAGCCTACGCACTTTGTTATTTTGAATTTTTTTTAATTTGAAATTATATGTGTACGCATGCATATTATAAAAACAATACTTTTTGGAGACTCTAAACTTACTATCGACTGGCTGAATGGTCTTGCTGACTTCCAGGTAGCAGTCCTTGAATGCTGGAAAGAGAGAACCAAAGAAGCTACATTACTGTTTAGAAAGCTCTCTTTCGATCACATTTTTCGAGAAGAAAACAGCGAGGCAGATACCCTTTCAAAAAAAGCATTGCATCTTCCATCAGGGCATATCTGCTCTACAATATGGGAGGATGGCAATGAAGGACCAGCCATCAAGATAAAGCTTTGATTTGTCATCTTCAGTTTTATTCTGAAAATCCTTTGAACTGAAAACTGATCATAAATGAGAATTTGAGTTGATAGTCTTGACAGTGATGATAGATCCAAGCATTAAGCATTTCTTCTTAGGAGAGTTGCCTTCCAAGAGGACGGTTTTTGTAAATTTTTATATCCTTATGAATATAAAGAGTATTTTTTTCTCGTGAAAAAAAATATTATAAAAACAATATTAAAAAAAATTAATCAAAATATAAAATATACAAAATAAATTCAATTACAACACCCTAATTATAGTTGTTAGATAATTACAACTTAAAAAAAAAATACAAAGTTTATCCAATTACAAGATATCAATTCTTTGAATCTCTTATAGTCACCTAGTTTTTGGGAGTAAGTCTTCTTCAATCAAAGTCTAATTCCTAATCTAGATGATCTTTCGAAGCATCATTATGAATATTACATTTTTTTTCTTTTTTTCTTTCTAACTTTTGTCCAAAGCCTTACGTGTCCCCTTTAGGAAGGGTACACAAACAACTCATTGAACTCCCTTGGAGGGATTCCTAGAGGAGGGAAGGGGTCATCAATGCTCTCCAGGAAGGATGCTTCTCCTAAGGTTGTTCCCCTTGAGAAGGGGAGGTTGGGGATCACAATTGTGATTTCTTTTGAATATTCCAAATGGGTTCCATGGATCTTCCACACAGGTTAAGTTGGTTATTGCATAGGACTGATGTCCTTATTAGGGTCTTTTTGTACTCAATAACATGATTATATTACTCCACTTAGATCCACCATCATATGGGCTTGTAGTGATTTTTAGGCTCTTTGATTTATGCCCTCAAAGGGGGTTCCTTAAATATTTGTTTGAAAAAAGAAATTCCCAAGTGATTAGTCTTAAAGAAAAATATGCATCTAAAAGCCACTTGCTCATAATATTGCTTTTGAATCTAGATGACACCTTCTACACCTAGATGTATTTCATCTAAGAAATCAATTCATAAATCCACCTTTACACAAATCCTTGCGGTGATATTTGTGCTCTGAAATACTCCCCAAGGATGTTGAAATAAATCTTTTAGGGAAAAACCCAATACACTAAAAGGTAGGGTTAGGGATCCTCATCTAGATAGTGAGAGTGGATGAGACCTCTATAAAGGGATTGAAAGCATGATTCCAAGGTTGCATGAACAACCCCTTAAAGGAGGATGGGGTTGTATTCTTCAAGTACACATAAATTAGATGGATTCCACTTCCCCCTACAAGATTGAAGAACCTATCCTTGAAAAGGCCAAGGGAGGAGCTTTAGACAATTGCAATTGAGTTCGACCATTCTTCCTAGCAAAAATGATGTTGAATGCTCATGATGGGATTCTTGAATAGAGCCAAGGTTGTAGCACAATAGAGGAGCAAGAATGGTGAAAATCATGGAAATTAGGAGAAAAAAAACTAATCGCACTTGACACACATGGTTGCAAACCTCTCTCTCACTCCCTCAACGTGTTTGTATCTTATGGTTAAGATTTCTTATACTTTGTCTCCTCAAAGCAGTGGATGTGGTTTTATTTAATGCTTCCAATTTGTCTCATTCTTCATTGTGATGCTCTATTTTTTCCAATTTTTTTTTAAAAGCCTGCATGCATGACATGTCCATCCAATTGTGTTTAAATGGATTTTTACTACAATCCAATTTTAGGTGCATCATGGTTTACCACTTTGAGGTTGTGTGCTTATAACCCTTCTCTCAAAAGCATAAAAAACAAAATGTTAATTTTAACAATATTACAATTTTTGTGGGGTTTATTTTAAAGGATGGAAGTTACGAGTCCACAAGATCCATTGACTTCGAATTTATTAATTATTAAGAGAGATTGAGAAGAAATCAAAATCAAGACTTCTCCATATTCACCACAAGATCCATTGACTTCAGATTTATTAATTATTAAGAGATATTAAGAAGAAATCAAAATGTAAACTTCTCCATATTCACCTAGCAACTATTGTGTTTAAAGCAATGGTTCAAAAAGTCATTAAAATTCCTGGAAAACTTGGTCAATGTTTATTTTAGGGTGGTTGAATTCTATACTTCCCAGTCCCTTACTATATATTTCAGGGCTTTCATGATGGTGGGACTACTCTTTTAGAAATGAGTTTTGTTATGCTTCTATATATTTTTGTTTTTCATGCTAATTGAATAAATCATTTGACTCTGACCCTATTTTTCTTAGTGTAGAGACAATCATTGTTTTGCGGACYGCATTTTCTTARTGTAGAGACAATCATCATTGTGTGGACTACTTCCATATTTTATTGTCTTATTGTCTTCCAAATTGTTTTGAAGTGGCATTTTTCCAAACCAACAATTTCTTGATTTATATTCTTTGAGCTYGTGTCCATTTTCAACTCCACAACATATAGAATTAAAATATWTTTTTCCAAATAAGAAACTTCCYACAATTTATTGYGATTGTCAACCATTTTTCAATAACAACATATGTTGCCAATGTCATCTCTCCAACCTATACAACAAATATCATCTTTATGTATTCCTCATTTAAGATATTAAGMATTATAGTTTATAGGTTTTATATATTTTTCTATTGAATTCTTGGGTGATAAAATGTACTTGTGTTAACACTTCAYAGTTTTAAAGGGTCTAAACATGTCATACATGTTTTTCRAACAAGTGAATATGCTACAAAGTGGCTAGTCCTTACCAAATATAGAAACYGAAAAAGTAAATAAGCWSTAGATTGAATATAGAAATTGAGAAAGTAAATGAGAAATCATAAAAACAAAAACAAAAAAAATTATAATGTTGGTCACATTAATAAGTATTTGTCCTCATAAAATATTAAAATAAAATTATGTAGAATTGGTCACATCAAAATCAAAATATCACTTAAGGACAATTTGACATCGGTTTCAGATCTACATCTAAACCTAACCTGATCCACCCTAGTTTTTTATCGCCCACAATGGACAGTTCCATCAAGGGGGTTGTCGCCCCCTCCGGATGAAGACACCTTGGCCTTCCACTCCATTGTCGATGCTTTTTTAAAACAAGTGAAAGCCCCTCAATCATGATTCATCAAGAAAATGGAAGAAAAGCCAAAAATCACTCTTCCCCCTTCCTCAGCGAGGAGTAAGGCTTTGGCCCTCGATGATCATGGCCCGATCAGTGAATTTACGAGCATCTAGCCATCCCCAAAATTCGTAATTTGGTTACAAAAGAACTGGGCTCCCCTCATCAAGGGTTCTTTGAGTCATTTTTTCTACGACGGAGGTTATTATACGTTCTTATGCGAGCACAAGGAAGACAAAGATCTGATTTTTCAAAGCATCCCTTTCTTCTCTAATGAAAGAGGGATGTACTTGAAAAAATGGACTCCAAAATTCAACCCAAAAAACGATGTTCCATATGTTGTTTCAATTTGGGTTCGATTACCTCATCTCCGTTTGCATTGTTGGAGTGATGATGCTCTACATTGCATAGTTAATTATATGGGTCATTACATTGATAGGGAAGAGCCAAAATAATTTTTTTCTCGTGTGTGCCAAAATCTAAGTTAAAGTGAACCAAGAAAAAGGCATCCCGAAGACAGTTCTAATCACACTGGATAATTGGCAGCAAGTGCAAAAAATGGACTAGGAACAACTCCCTTTCAAGTGTAAATTATGACATGAATATGGACACTTTGTGAAGAACTGCAAGAACGCCCCTTCCTCTCATCCTTCAGGAAATGGGTTTGAAGACCAATGGAGAGTTGTTTAGAGGAAATTTGGTGGAGGAAACAATTCAAAAGATGCAGTTGTCTCTGGCCCTTCCACTCCCAAGCATGAAAATCCCTCCATATCATCTCGCCCCTCCTCTTCCATAGGGACTCATAAAAAAAATAGCTTCAACGTTCTCTTGCAGCTCCAAGACAGTGATGCCCCTCCTCAGACAGTGGCTACTAGCCCAGTTCATCTCCCAAGGAGCCTCCTTCAATCCAACCATCTCCTGGGTCGACCTCCTTTCAAGCAAAAGGCATCCATAAAGAAAAAGAAGAAAGGAAAGTCGTTCCTAAAAAACCCTTACTGGGAAAATCTGCCCCTGTCATTTTGGGCCTGGAAGAAGTAGAAAATTTCAAAGATATCAAGGTTACCTTCCTAGATGCAAAGAGACACAGATTATTCGATGGATGAGGAACAAGTTAATATGGACTTGGAGGAGAAAATTCCCAGAAGGTCGGGTGAAAATCCTCAAGAACCCTCCGAGAAGAACATGCGAATACATAAATTTAATTTGGCTCTCATATCACTATTCCAAAAATGCTAGGGACTTCCAAGCCGCTTTAAAATATTTGAGGTATCCATGTAGCAAGTAAAGGGGGTTCCTCTCAAAATCCTCCTAAATAATGATAATCGTCTCTTCGAATTGCAAGGGCCTAGGGAACACTCCAAAATCCATTGGTGCCCGAGATTTTATTTGAAATGAAAAAATGAATACTCTTCAACTCCAAGAGACAAAAATGAAAGTTGATGATATCAGAAAAACCTCATTGGGGTCGCTAAAGCGGTGGGATTTTGTTGCAGTGGACACCAAAGGTGCCTCTAGGGGTATTTTCACTCTCTATAATAAGAGTGAGGTTTGTTTGGTATCCTCTCTCCATACTTGTCACTGAATTTTATCTAAGTTCAACTCTATTAGGGATGGGAATTTTCATATTGTTGTTGATATATACATGTCGACTAACCCTTTGGAAAATCCATCTTGTTGGACCTCTATTCAAAATCTTAAGAATTTCGAGGCTCCTTTGGGGTGCATTCTCATTGGCAACTTCAACATCATCATGAGTAACTTGGAAAAAAAATGAGGCTCTTATGGCAAGGATCCATCTTAGGATCGAATGGAAGAGATTATCAGTGATTGGGATTTAATTGATGTATCTCCCCATAATGGAAAATATACTTGGTCAAATAAGTGTTTTGGTCCAAGACATATCGTTGCTCGATTAGACCAATTTCTTGTACATGACAGCTTCCTTTGCACTTCCTCGTGTCTCAATCTTACATCTTTCCCTCTTTAACCTCTGATCATAAACCCACATCCTTCCATATTCATAATCTCCCTGACTATGGTCCCATTCCTTTCTGTTTTCTCCCTCTCTGGCTAGACTCGTATGACATAGACCAACTGGTTTCTAACATTTGGCTTGAGTGGGTTTCTGGTACCCCTGTATATATATGGGAGCAAAATTTGATAAAGTTGAAGAAAGCAATTAAGAGTTGGGATAAATCTTTCCAAGCACCCTATCTCGTTATCAATGAGCTTAAAGGAAAGATTCAAACCCTTCAATTACAAATGGAAGATGTGGAACCTAGCCTCAATATGTTCCAAGAAGAATTGAAAATCCAAACCTAAAGACAACGTGAGATAAGAAGGGAAGAAGATTACTTGAGAATAAAATCCAGAAGCCTTTTGTTAAAGGAGGGGGATAGAAATACAAAAAAAATCATAAATAACCTCCATCTCACCTCTCCAAGAATAATGTGGCAGCTATCAGTCTAGAGGATGGAATAAAGTTGACTAAATTCAGAGATATTAAGGTGGCTACCCTCAATTTTTTCCAAGATCTTTATTCCAAACAGGATTCGGTCGCTTCTCAAAATATTGAAACCATGCTAGAACATATTCCTACTATCATCTCTGAGGAATATAATCAGTTCCTAAACCATCCATTGAAGAAGGGGAAGTCTTTGCAACTATTTGGAGTTTGGGCCTGGACAAGGCTCCTGGCCCAGACAAATTTCCGATCTCTTTTTATCGTTAGTATTGGGATCTTGTCAAATCTAAACTTCTAAGAATGTTTCAATACTCACATAGATCCTTTAGGCTGGGAGGGAACACCAACTCATATTTCTTATCCTTAGTCCCTAAAGAATCCAACCCTTCTTCCTTTTCTAGATTCAAACCCATATCTCTTTGCAACTCCTACAAAATCCTTACTAAAATAAATTCCCTCCAACTAAAAGAATTTATTCCCAAGATCATCTCCCCTAATCAGGGTGGTTTTATGCATGACAGGCAGATACTAATAATATTGTGCTTATTCAAGAGTCCATCCATTCCAACTATTCATCAAAAGAGAAAGGTATGGTGATTAAACTTGATATGTATAACTCTTTTGATCATGTTCATCACTCATTTCTTTTCCAGGTTCTTAAAAAATCTGGCTTATGTCTGGACTTCATCAAATGGATATAGTCATGCATAGGATTCCCTTGGATTGCTCCCATTGTCAATGGTCGGCCAACAAATGTCTTCCAATGATCTAAAGTGTTGCGTCAAGGATGCCCTCTCTCTCTCTCCTCTTTCATATATCATTATGGAAGACTCCCTTAGCCGCAAGCTTGAGTTTGAATGTGAATGTGGGAACTTGCCCAGTCTTCATATAGCTCGAGGAGTTAAAAATATCAATCATTCGTAGTTTGTTGATGATACCCTTTTCCTAGGAGGAGCCTAATAGATTATTACTACCAGATTCAAGCAGATTTTAGATTCATTTCTAGATGCTTGTTAAGTACCTGAATAGATCTGCAAATATATCTCAAAATAACCCAGAATCTCAACAAGAATAAACCAAACCATTCACCAAAATACTGAACACAAGGAATAGTCAAAACCCTTGAGGTAGGTTAACACCATATATTAATCCTTAAGGAAGGATAACACTCCTTAATCAATGTTTGATGCATTCAAAATATTTTTCATTGTGCTTCATTACATTGCTTACGCTTCTTTATATAACTCTCTCTATCTCCTAGGAACCTTCTCACTTACATCTAACTACCATAGTGGGACTTTATTAATATAGTGGACCTAGTCCACCTTACATTGAATTACCACATTCTCATATATTAAATGACTTACACTAATAATACATAACCACATTCCCATTGGGTACATCCCTAAGTACCCCATATTACCTCCCTAGGTATACTACATTCCATCCCCCTTCACATGTTTCGTCCTCGAAACACAAGAAGAAACCATACAATATGATCAACTAAGCATTGTAGCCAACTGGTACCAAGTACAACCATCCATCCATCCCAATGTAAGTTGAATATGATGTCCATTTGTTGCCTTGCCACCCTGATCTTGCTCTGCATCCTGCCAGTGTTGCCATGGGATTGTTTCTGTAGCCTGATCTCTTCTCATAGTGTCAGTAGTCCTCCATGCACCTCTTGATCAATTTCCCGTCTAGTGCCCTGCTGGTGCATAAATGTGTTGAAGCTCATACCCTTGCCTTGATGATTGTTGTTTCTTTATATGATGTGGATGACGATATAAAACAACTATAGGAATCTGCTCTTTTTTCTTCAAATATTCAACACATTGTGCCTTTGAGTCAATGACCTCCTTAGCTTCCTGATTGTGTCCTTCCTGTGGTTTTGCTTCATCTCCTTCTATAGACTATGCCTCTGATTCAACTTTCGACTCACCAATAACTGCTTTGCTGGCCTCCGTGGGCCCATCTTTCTTATTAAGAGACACATCCTGCAATGTGATTTTATTTTTATTGTACCACAACTTCAAAAACTTCTTTTGCACATTAATATTAATGGTACCCACTAATTCTATCAAATGATATCCCAAAACAATATCCACTTCATCCATATACATAGCATAAAAATATGAATGCAACACATATTTATCCATACTGAGCTTCAAATCTTTAAAAATTTTAACATTTCACCCTCAACATGTGTGCTTTGTATATTCTTTACAAGAATTTGCAATATATTAACCAACTGAACATTGAGAAAATTTTGTTGGCAACTAGGGTTAATAGAAACAATGACATTTTCTTTATGAATACAACCATGAACCTATAATATAGATTTTCCACCTGAAAATAAACTCTTGTTTCTCCATTTAACATCATGAGACCATTTATCTAAAATAATTTTTTCAAGTGCTTCATCAGAAAGTTCCATCAATTGGCTTTAGATATGTGAATTCCACCAAATGGTCGCATCACCTTTTACATTACACCATACCCATTTTTTCCAATTCTCCTTCAAAAATGACTTCAATCATTTTATGAATTCTTCAATATTGGGGTCATCATCTTTTCCAATAAAAAACATCTTTCTTGGGATGAATCTTCAACAAAAACTAGGGTTAAAAATAACTTACTGCAAAAAATCACGGTTTTTTCAGAAAAAACCCTGAAAAACTATTGAATTTAAAATGCTAATAAGTTTACTTCCTAGACTCTGTTTCGGCTTATTTGTTTTTTTGAAATAGGGTAATTTTCTGAGAGGAATTATCTACACGTGAAGTGTGTCGCCCTTTTTTTTCCTAGAAAAAAAAAGAGCCAAAAAATTATCCCCATCTTTGGCCAAGGAAAGTGCTCTGATACCAATTGTTAAGTACATGAATAGATCTACAAATATATCTCAAAATAACCAAGAATCTCAACAAGAATAAACCAAATCATTCACCAAAACACTGAACACAAGGAATAGTCAAAACCCTTGAAGTAGGGTAACACCATATATTAATCCTTAAGGAAGGATAACAATCCTCAAGCAATGCTTGATACATTCATAATATTCTTCATTGTGTTTCATTGCATTGCTTACACTTCTTTGTATAGCTCTCTCTATCTCCTAGGAACCTTCTAGAGAGTCTTCTCACATTTATTACATCTAACTACCATAGTGGGCCTTTATTAATATAGTGGACCTAGTCCACCTTACATTGAATAACCACATTCTCATATACTAAATGACTTCCACCAATAATACATAACCGCATTCTCATTGGCGAGGTGACTCATCGCAAGTGTCAAATCATGAGGTGGAATAATCGATCCCAAGTAATGCAAAACATTTCTCTCATTTTTCATTTTCCTAATATTGGTAATTGGTCTTCATTCCATTACTTGGGAATTCTGATTTCCTTACGGGACCCATCCTCTCGAGATTGGACTCATATTCTCCGGAAAATCAGTATAAAATTCACCCATTGGGGTTCACAGTGGTTAAATTTGGTTGGTTGGATTGTCCTTATTAAAGCAGTATTCTCAGCATTAAAAATATATCAGTATTCTCCTATGCTCGATCCTAAAAGTATCATAAGTCAAATCTCTGTCAAAATCCGGCAATTTTTGTGGCAATGAGCCAAATCTAATGGGGAAAAATTCCATTTAGTGAAGCGGTAGCAAGTCAAAAACCCTCATATCAAAGGTGGGATGGGAATCAGAGACTCTAAACCCATTAACATTGTCATGGGGGGAAATCTCTTACGGAGGCTTATATCCAAGAAATTGCAATGGTGGAAACATGTTCTTTGGAAAAAATACTTTCGAGGGTCCAAGTTAATATGTCTGTAAAGGCCTCCAAAGATGTCAAAGGGATTGTCAATATTCAACCTCCTTCTATATGCACTTCCAGTCATCAATAATCAACTCACCTGTGTTACACATAAAAAAATACTCACTTTGATAGTGTCGCAAGTGTCGTCATTACAAAGGTCGCAAGAGTCGCATTTTGCTCACAAGTGTCGCAAGTGTCAGGGAAGCATACTGCCATTATGCCTATGTCGTGCCTGTAAACGACATCAGGAGGACACTTGACACATGTCAAACACTTGATTTGGAAAAGGAGGAAAGGTTAATTGGGCTCAAGAATCTTTTGCCATCTGAAAACACTCAAAAAACTAAGTTTTTGGAGGGGAGCGCTCCCTTATAACTATCTCAGGAGTGTTGGCGCCCCCCCATAAGCCATCAGGGAGCGCTATAACACTCTTCAGCCCTTTTGCAGGAGTGCTCCTACCCTCAGGAGTGCTGACGCTCCCCTATACACTACTAGGGAGCACTATAGCGCTCTGATGGCCCTTTTGAGGGAGCGTTGCCTATTCTGGGCAGTAGTTAAGTTGTTGAGATGAATGGGGGAAGGATCCTTTCATTCTTGGAAGGAAGTTGAATTCGAATCCTCAATCAAGCCATGATCTTAGGGCAAATCTCTAACTGAAGGAGGAAAATCCTCAACTCACCCTAAAGATATCTCAAGTTGTTGAGCCTCTCCAAGGCTATATAAGCAAGCTTTATCATGGTGAAAGGGGACTAGAAAAGGAGAATCACACCAAACTTATGATCTTATAGCTGGTGCTAGAACAGAGATATTTTGGAAACAAGAGGCCTATGATCTAATAGGGAGCAATCGGTGAAGCTATCATCATTCAGATCGTGGATCTTTTGAGTAAGGGGTAGACAAGGAGGACTTGACGAAATTGTTGCAATCCATCTATGGCTGTAAGCAATGTTTTGTCCTCATTAATATAATTTACTTGGCCGGTTTCTTTCTAATTTGTGTTCAATCTCACATGAATTTGTCTCTTTAGTAGATAGACCTATTTCGGACTAATCTTGGTAGAGTAGGAAGTAGTCGTACTTTGTTTGTCTTCAGGGCTTATCAAGGAGCGAAAGATTGGAGCTCAACTCGGAGCATGCAAGGACAAACACCAATAAAAGGTACTTCTTTTCTCCCTCCTCCTCACACACTAGTCCACCTAGATCTAAAAGGAAGTCAGTGACCATGATAAGCACTTTCTGCCTTAGAGTTAAGAGTCTATCTCTCTGAGGAGATCTACCTGTCCGCAGGGAGATTTTCCTTCAACAACCTGGATTCAAGGAAATGGGAAATTGATAAAATTACGAGATGATCCCATCATGAAGCAAAGCTTCCTTTCTCACCACGCGGAGTTAAATTCTTTGTGAATCTGGATGCAAGACAATGGGTTTCACAGAGTTCGATAGATCCTCCTGGGACCAATTGTGTTTGAATGTTGTATACATGTAAATGTCCGATTTAATTGGGAAATATGAATGATTATAATTAATTAATTGAACCCCGAGTGATTGGAATGTGTCTATTATGATTTTTACTTGGTCTAATAAGTTATGAAAATCAATAAGTATGGGCATCCTGTGTCCCTGAGGACCTTGTAGCTTTGAGAGGAAAGTTTGCAAGATATGGACAAAAACTTCATTATCTAGTGGTGCTAGTGCCCTAAAGTTAGAGAGGTTTCTATGAGGAATGGAGGACCTTGAACACTGAGGAGATTATGATGTGTGAAAATATTGCAAAATATGAAAGAAGGGTATCTCTAATGAAGTTGATAGGCCTTTGATGGTCTTAGACTTGTTTTCCAATTCTTGAAGACATGTTCAAAATCCTGAAAATTGGCTAAGTCCCGAAGTTGGACCCTTAAACCAGTAGAAGAATCATGTGTTGAATCGATAGAGTTCATGATCATTAATTCGGCAGGGCGAGTAGAACTTAGCCCTTTGTCGGGTGAGGCATCATCATCGAGAGCAATTGAGTGTCGGGACTTGTACAAAGTCCAACGACGATGAGAACCTTAATGCAATACAAGGACTGTTGATATGTTGGGAATGGCCTCAACCAGATCTGAACCGTTGATGTGAAATGCATTGTTGTCGGAAATAAAGAGTCGATGAATTGAGTGTTTATCCCAAAGAAGTGTCGACGACGATGAAGGCTCGAGGATTGACGATAGTCATTGATTGGTTCGTGGATGAGAGTTGATCTTGGTCGTAGATTCTAGTTAAGTTAGGAAAGGAGAATCGATGTGACGGGCCCATAGGGTAGCCAACGTGTCCTTAGTGGTGATAGGTGTTGCTGGAGGAGTGGTCATGGATGAGGATTGGAAGCCCAAAAGGATTCAACCGCATTCTCGATCGTCGGATCTAGATGTCGTTGGATCTCAACCGTTCATCGAAGGATGTTGGATAGAGGTCCAGAAGTATGGATGGGAGTGAGTGCCAACGATGATGAGATTTGGAGGTTGAATGACAGTCATTGATCGATAGGTGAGCGAGATGAAATATTCATCGTGAATCCTTGTGGGACCCACTGGTTCACTGTGAGAGACGTTGAATATGTTATCACTCCAAGAAACCCTCTGTGGTTGCAGACCAGAGGTGCTTGGTAACTTAAGAAATGGATGTTTTTTGTAGGTGGATCAATGGGATACTAAGATAGCACAATGGAGAGATTACTTATCAGAATAGCTTAATGAACCA
>ML803142.1:0-10892 GCA_009831015.1 Picea engelmannii
AAAACAAAATTTACTTTTGTAAATGTTGGTTTATGAAACCGATGGAAGTTTGTATAACGAGTGAAAGTTCTCGTAACTATGTAATGTTTCAAAGATTCATATCCATCTTTGAAGCCCATGAAATTGTAATGTGTGTTGTAAGCCTTGAATAATAAGAGATATTGATACCTTCCCCATGGATGTTTTCTTGACAAACTGTCAGGGTTATAACACGTGTTATTTGAGTTAGTTGTTTGTCTTCTTGTCATTCTTCTTGTTTTATTGTGATGTTTAGGTCTCTAATACCAACACCCATGTAATGGTATATAACTATTAAATAACATCCCTCCTATCCCTATTAAATTTGGGTGAAGCAACAAAAAAACGTGGGACACGAACTTTCATTAAAAAATGCCTTTGAGTGTAATTTTTCGACATCAACCAAAGTGAAAATTTCACCTCCAAAATAAGTTAATTGTATTATTTTGAACGTTATGATTCCAATGCAACTGACGGAATCAAATTCTAAAGCCCCAAAGTTACAAAATGATTGCCTAAAATTCTTATCCCTAAATGACCCGTCACTCGTGACGCCACGAAATGATTAAATAGCATGATGAATTATTTTGTTAAGAACAACTCTTTGTACTCTCCGCATTGCAAAAAAATACCCAAATCAGATATCATATGAATAAGGGTACATTGCAAAGTGTAAATAAAATATCCTTTTAATCAAACGTTAAGGTGTAGTTGGTGCATACAAATTTCTTGCAGATGGAAAGGTGGGTAAGTTTGGTGGAGGGGAGGGGAGGGGACGGGAAGGCCCATGGCCCACGTGCCCCCCTCCACGTTCTCCCTCTTAAAACATGAGCGACCTTTTACACATAATACAAACCTTCAAACACTCACAAGTCGACGCAGTTATTATTAACTCCAGCTCATAATTCGCGAAACTTAAGCTTAACTTTAGCGTGCATATCGGAACACCTTACATCAAATCTAGCGATGGATCGGAGCACTTGAAACTAACTTCTCCGCTTGTGGTCGGAGCACTTTTTTTCCAAATGAAAAATTGCTCAATTATATTGTAAAATATAATTTGTTTTCATAGACCAAGTACAATCAGTGATCTCTGTGACAGATCAGTAGGTTGGTAGGGTCATTCTCCTTTGATTAGATAATTCTAATTCAGTCTAGTGAGAGTACCCTGAACAAAATGACAAAAAAATTATGGAGACAAATGTAGAGCAATTTTATGTGAATCAGACCAAATAGAAAGTAAAAAACTATGAGATAATCAACGAAAATAGAGTTGGTTGATTGCAGGAGTCTTAAAATTTTTTGATGATGTGTGAGAGGCCCTCTTGGCCATCCATCCAATGTGTGTAGGTAAGCAAACCTGATTGCTTTAAGAGAGTTGTTTTAGAGAGGATGTCCACTTGTCTCTTATACTCCTGAGAGATGTTAGTGAAGAATAGGTTCTTGAAATGGCATTTGAGAAATTTGATTCAGTCCATCCAAACAAAGAGGTGATTCAGTCCATCCAAACAAAGAGGTGAATCGAATGCAGGTCGCCACTACAGTTCAACCAATCAATTATGACTTTTGAGTAAAAGCACTTAACACGAACTATAGCGCTTGTGGTCATAAGCATAATTTTTTTAGGTTTGCTTGGGTTTCGATTCGGGGTATGGAAACATCACTATGGAGGGGGCGTGACCCACGACCCCACTCCATGTTGTAAACGGATTATAATGGGAAGTGGGGAGGGCGTAGTCATACCACCCTTTCCCCCTTGGTTAATACGATGGCTTTAATGAAATGGGAGGGAGAAGAGGTGTGGCGTGCCACCCCCTTCCCCTTTCTTTACTTGTTATTTAAGAATATTTTAAAAATAAAGTGGAAGAGTATTAATGAAATGGGAGGGAGAAGAGGTGTGGCGTGCCACCCCCTTCCCCTTTCTTTACTTGTTATTTAAGAATATTTTAAAAATAAAGTGGAAGAGTAGGTAATCCCCTATTTTATAAAAAATAATCTTTAATTTGATTACTTTAAAAGTTTCTCTTAAAAAAATAATAATAATTTAACTTAAACTATTTAAAAAAAAAAAAGAGTCAAAATCTTTCTCCACTTATACAAAACCAAAATTGGACCAAGCATCATCACAGGTAATCAAGATCAATGTGTGGCAATTTAAGCTCAGTGATTCCACGACACATGCCTGACGATGGTACAGAGATAGAGTCTAGGCTGCGAATTTGCAACGACCATTTTCCCAAAAAGATTAGATGAATGTGCGCCAACACGATAACTTGGAAAAGTTCTCAAGATAGGCTTCAGTTTGCTATCAATGAATTTCATAACTCATCTTTCATCTTTCACCCGACGAGATTCATGACTTGACCTCTAACACAAATTAGAGGAGTTCCCATCAATTCCTCTGATGTGCATCGGAGGAGTTACCATCAAGTTCTCCGATGTAAGTCAAAGGAGTTGAAATCAACTTCTATGATAGCAGGTCGGGGGAGTTAGTACTAACTCCTTCGATAGTAGGTCAGAAGAGTTAATATTAACTCCTCCGATACATAAAAAAACAAATGGCTTTTGTAAAATGGTCATAACTTTTGACTCGGGTATCTGTTTTGCACGTCCTTTATACCATTGGAAAGGTATTTCCCAGATCTAAAACTTTCTAGTTATCAGTTTTAAGAAATTCCTAACTTATTGCCTCCATTTTTCAATATGAATATCTGGTACCTTGTGGGAAGCCCCCAGGGAACTCAACACCTCAACCATGGGAAGATCAACCAAGAATCAAATGCAGGGAAGTTTACATAATATTTCAACTAATCAATGTCTCAATTGTATGCATACTAATGATTAGTTTTGATAGTTTATTTGGAGTTACTCTCATCTACTGTATGTTGAATGGTGTCAGGTATCAAGCGAAGGATGGTCGCACTCAACATTCTCGTGATGAAATCTATAGCTAAAGACGACGAAATATGTAGCAATGATGGAGGAGCAACAAAGAAAATTTCAGGCAAATGTATCAATAAGAGATATAGAAACTCCATGACGATCGACTGTCAAACTCAGGACGACGAAGATACCCCCATGCCCAAGGCTAGTCTTCATGATGCGCAAGGCACATATGGTCAAAATCCATGATGGTCCACTAACGCCAGAGGACAAATTTGAAATGTAACTACTGTCTTCTTCTTCTCATCATTACAAAGAGAATAAAGACAAATGCTGGGAAGGCGAAAGGTCACGGGGGAAGACGAAAGGTCAAAGGTCTTATTGAACCTCAATAAATATTAGAATTGAATCCAAGAGAAGGGATTTTGGCTCTTCAAACATTGTACACTTCTGAACTACTTTGGGAATATAGTGTCAACTAAAATTGGAGAGTTGTTCTTAGAGTTTTCATGTACTATTGATGAAACTGTTAATACGGAGAAGCCCTTAGGGCCAAATTTTGACAGAGAGAAGAACTTGCATGTGTGGTTGTTTTTGTTGCAAACTATTTCAAGAAAGATGTATGATGTTCACATGGGTTGTAAGAGCATGTTTGTTTATGGACTATTCTAATGCAATATATGTTCTTTTGCAGTTTTGTTACTCTTTCTTATATTACATGTCATGAGCGAATGAGTTGTGAATGTATGTAGAAATGTGACTTAGACTATTATGTTTATTGACTTGTATGCATGTGTTTCTAACTGTGTACCTTCATGACAATTATTTGATTGTGGTTTATGCATAGTTTAGTTTCATTACAACTCATTCAATTACTATAGTTCGCTCCTAGCTAGGATAGGGTAGATCAGAACTAGATTAGACCTGCATTTACATAGTCTTCATCTACATCTTTCGTTTTCATAACGACCCATCACTCACCCTCATCGGTGGACTAGACCACAACTTGTAGAACCAACTAGCAATGGCGGTTGGGACGAAATCCAGATGGGCTCTCTATTTCAAACGACGAGAGGTCTAATTGGGACTTCCTATCGGGGGTAACCCCTTACTGTTGTCGGGGGAATTTAGCCTCGTCAACACAACCAAGTTGAAGAATGCATTTTTTTGTTTTGAGTCATTCTTGCACGCAGAGGAAAAAGGAACCAAGCTGATGAGGGTTCTGAGTCATTTTTGCATGCAGAGGAAAGGGAACCAAGACAACTGGGGTTTTTTGGTGTAATATGCCCAGAGAAAAGGGTTTTCTGGTCGACTTCCTACTTAGAGTAAAGAGAAACCAAGCCGACGTGGGTTTTCTGGTGAAATACACACAGAGAAAAGAAGGGTGACTTATGTCCGTGCAAGGGTTCATGAATCCATTGCGTTCTGAAAAAAATCCGACTGTTTTGCAAAAGAGTGAGGTGAAGGGCCGGTTTTATTATACCAAGTAGAAAATATGGGGAGCAAAGCAGGTCATGCGTTGAAGGCCGCAAAATCTCATGTTGGAGGTAGTTGAACTAAGCAAGTGTTTTTCGTAGAGGTACCAATGTTTCTTGGGCTCTTATTTAAAATAAAAAAATTCAAAGTTTGTTTTCTGAAAAATCTTTTTGTGAAGAATTTGAAAGAGAATAGTGTATTAAGTTGAAGTGGGTCAAAACAATTCTTTTTTGATTGAAGAGAGCATGTGTATAGAATTAATGGAAAAGATGACAAATGCTAAATTCAAGGTTGAAAAATTTAATGGAAAAAACAATTTCGAATTGTGGAAACTTAAAATGAGAGATTTGTTAGTACAACAAGGGTTACATAAGGCATTAGATGGCAAGAGGAAGAAACCTTCTTCTATGATCGATGAAGAGTGGGAAAACCTATATTCCGAATCCCTCAGTACAATCTGGTTATCTCTTGTTGATGATGTTTTGTTTAACATTATTGGAGAAGAATCAACAACAGGTTTATGGAGCAGGATGGAAAGTCTTTATATGAAGAATCCCTTGATGAATTGGAGCTATCTCAAGAGACAACTATACATCTTAAAAACGAAAGAAGGTACAAAAATTGTAGATCATCCAAATATGTTTAATACTCTTATTTGCTAGTTGAATAGTATGGATGTTAAACCTGACGACGAAGATAACACAATAACACCGTTATGTTCATTGCCTAAATCATGGGACCATCTAGTCACTTCCATTAGTTTTAGTACAACTGAGACTCTTGAATTTGATACTGTGGTTGGAGATTTGTTGTTTGAGGAGATGCAGAGGAAATCAAGTATTGAAACCTCCACACCAGAAACAATGGTTGCTAGAGGTTGGTCCATAGAAAATGGAGAGAAGTCAAGAGGTACGTCCAGATCAAAGTCGAAAGGCAAGAAGAGCGAGCTTAAATTCTGGTATTACAACAAGACAGGGCACCTTAAAAAGGATTGTTGGAACAGACAAGAATCCAAGGAAGACACCAAAACAAAGGCAAATTTGGTTGAATCAGGTCCATGTATGATTGATTAAGTCTTGTCTATTAGTAATGTCTCTCAATACTATGAAGGATGGCTTTTAGACTCTAGTACTTCACACTATATTTTCCCACATAGATGTTGGTTTACTTCTTATCAAGCAGTTGATGGTGGAGTTGTTCTTATGGGTAATAATAATCCTTGTAAGGTTGTTGGGGTTGGAAGTGTCAAAATAAAAATGTTTGATGGTATAATACGGACATTAACTGATGTTAGACATGTGCTTGAATTAAAGAAAGCTCTAATTTCTCTGGGAGTGTTGGATTCTGGTGATCATAAGTTTACAGATCACGATGGACTTTTGAAGTTATCCAAATGTTCTTTAGTTGCAATGAAGGTGATCAAGAGAGGAAACCTTCATAGACTAGAAGGAAGCGTTCGAGTTAATGAAGTCGTGGTGGTGTCGCAGTAGAATTGAATTCACTCATCTATGGCATCAACGCTTGGGTCATATGAGCGAAAAAGGTCTACAGGTACTGTTGAATCACAAATTACTTTCAAATATAAAATCTTTGAATTGAAATTCTACAAACATTGTACATTTGGAAAACAAAGTAGACAAAAGTTTAAAGCATGCAATCATGTTAGTAAAGGTGTTCTTGATTATGTACATTCAGAGTTGTGGGGGCCATTCTCTACAGTTTCGTTTGGAGGAGCATCTTATTTTGTAATATTTATAGATGATTTCTATAGGAAGGTGTGGGTCTATGTTTTGAAAAGAAAAGATGATGTATTTAATACATTTTAACAATTTAGAGTTATGGTAGAAAAAATAATTGATAGAACAATCAAATGTTTAAGAATGGTTAATAGAGGAGTGTTTACTTCTTTAGAATTTGAAAAATATTGCAAAGAATCTGGGATCATAAGACATAAAACCACTGTATATACACCTCATCAAAATGGTGTGGCAAAACACATGAACATGACTCTTCTAGAAAGAGCAAGGGGCATGCCCAACAATGCCAATTTGTGTCAAGAGTTATGGGTAGAATCAGTCGCAACTCCTTGCTATTTGATAGATCGATCGTCGTCAGTTGCAATAGATTGTAAAATCCCTAAAGAGGTATGGACAGGTCATCCCTGCGATTATTCAAATTTAAATTTTTTTGGTTGTGAAGCTTACCCTCCTACTCCTAAAAATCAATGTTCTAATTTAGATCCCAAATCAAAGAAATATACTTTTGTTGGTTATGATGATGTACCAAAGGGATATAGATTATGGGATCCCACTGCCCACAAAATCATCATTAGCAGAGATGTAATTTTTAATGAATCTCCTCTCATTAAATCAGAAAATGTAGAAGTTGATGAGAAACAGGAACATGTACCATTGTATCAACAAATTCAACGGGAGACCCAACAATCTAGAGACACAAGAAAGAAAGAAGAATCTTTTGATGATAAAGAAGTTGTACATGCTAAAGATATTCAGGAGAATGAGGAAATTCCACAACCAACACCAAGAAGATCTACATGGGAAAGAAAACCCCCTAAGAGGTATATATTGATTTTGTTTCGTCCGTTGTTTTGATAACTAATGATGGGGAACCTTCTTGTTATCGGGAAGAAGTCAATGATATTTATTATGCTAAATGGAAAATGGAAATGAAAGAAGAGATGGATTCCCTGGTGAAAAACAAAACTTGGGACCTGGTAGAACTTCCTAAAGATAGAAAGGTTGTTGGATGTAAGTGGGTCTACAAATTGAAGAAAGGCGTTGATGGTAAAATTGAAAGATATAAATCTAGATTGATTGTGAAGGGGTACTCTAAGATGTAAGGTATAGATTTCCATGAGATGTTTTCACCAGTTGTTAAGCTTCTATCTATTCGTATTGTCTTGGCACTAGTTGCTTTTCTTGATTTGGAGTTAGAGCAATTAGATGTTAAAATAACATTATTACATGGAGTTTTGGACGAGGAGATATACATGGAACAACCAGAGGGTTTTGTGCAACATTGCAAAAGAATATTAGTTTTCAAGCTCAAGAAATCTTTGTATGGCCTGAAGAAGTCACCCATGCAATGGTACAAAAAGTTTGAATCCTTCATGATGAGCCAAAATTTTACGAGAAGTGAGTATGACCATTGTGTTTACTTCAAAAGTTTCAAGGATAGAATATTTATTATCTTGGTATTATATGTTGATGACATGCTTATTGCAAGCAAAAGTATGAGTGAAATCAATAGGTTAAAGGCTCAGAGGGCTAGGACTTTTGATATGAAGGATCTAGGAGCTGTAAAACAAATCTTGGGAATTGAAATACATAGAGAAAGAAAAAATGGTAAGCTTTGGATTTAACAACAAAAGTATGTGGAGAAGATACTTCTAAAATTCGGGATGGATAATGTGAAACCTATAAATATCCCTTTTGCTTCCCATTTTAAGATTTCTTTGAGTTTATGCCCTAGTAATGAGGGAGAAAAGGATTATATGTCTTTTGTACCTTATGCCAATGCAGTAGGAAGTTTAATGTATGCAATGGTTTGTACCAAACCGGATATTTCACATATAGTGGGTATTGTTAGCAGATACATGGAAAATCCAAGAAAAGAACACTGGAATGCAATGAAATGGGTGCTTTGGTATCTAAGAGGCATAAGTGATTATTGCATCACCTTTAATGGTAATAGTGGTTCTGTATGCGATTATGTTGATTCAGATTTTACAAGTGATTTGGACAAGAGAAGGTCTACTTCGGGTTATGTCTTTACTCTTGCAAGAGGATCTATTAGCTGGATGTCAAAGCTTCAGGAAAAAATCGTTTTGTCCACTACAGAGGCGGAATATATTGTTACCCCGCATGCTTGCAAAGAGGCAATTTGGGTGAATGGTGTTCTGGGGGAGTTTGGGAGAATGTAGAACAACATAATTTTATTCCGCGATAGTCAAATTGCTATTCATTTGCCTACAAATCCAATTTACCATAGTAAGACGAAACATATTGATATTAAGTACCATTTTGTAAGGCAGGTTATTGATGGAGGTGGAGTAGATCTTAAAAAGGTCTATACTCGAGAAAACCGTGCAAACATGTTTACAAAACCAATGTTATTAGAGAAGCTACAGTGGTGTTTGGCTTCTCTTGGCTTGCAAAGGAGGTGATGAATGGGCTTGGGAAAGTATCGGGTAAATTGTTGTCAAAGTGGAGATTGTTAAAATTGTGACAACAATTAATTAAAAGAAAATGTAAAACTAAATTTACTTTTGTAAATGTTGGTTTACGAAAATGATGGAAGTTTGTATAACGAGTGAAAGTTCTCGTAACTATGTAACAGTTCAAAGATTCATATTTATCTTTGAAGCCCAATAATTTGTAATGTGTGTTGTAAGCCTTGAATAATAAGAGATACCGATACACACTACCAGGAATCTTGTGTGCTATTTGAGTTAGTTATTTGTCTTCTTGTCATTCTTCTTGTTTTATTGTGATGTTCATGCCTCTAATACCAACACCCATGTAATGTATATAACTATTAAATAACATCCCTCACATCCCTCCTCGGTGAGAGGTTAAATTTCAATTGGGAGTAATAGTCTCACTCATTGGATTAAGGCTAGATGTTAATTGAAAACTCATTAGTAATGAGAGTATAGGATATTGGCTTTCTTGCACATAAGTTGGAACAGCCTTTTAATGCTAGAATATGTTAAAATTGCTTATAATTGACTAAAAACTTGTCTTTATTAAGTCCCCTATGAATTGGTTTATGTAGAATGATGTGGTTACAAGTAAGAGGCTCTTGATATTGAATTACTTTGGAGAAAAAAACTATTAAATATTAAAACTATGTGATAATATATTATTATGATGATGTTTTTAGTTTATTTTATTAATATAGTTTGTAATATTTATAAAAGGAAAAAAAAAAACTAAGAAATAAAGAAAACCTAAAATGATTTATTGAGGTAGTAGTTTAAATGTGAATTTAAATTCACAATAAAATCTCTAAACTTAATATAGTTATTTTGATAGAATCTTATAAACCAAGCTGTGATAGAAAATTCACATTATTATTAATACATCTAATATGTCACTCTGAAATAATAATAATTAACATTATATTTTATATGATAGAAAATTTTGCAATTAATTTTCTTATTTTTAATAATAATTCCGAATTAAAATAAATTTTGATAATAATTAATATATAATAAAAATAATTTATTTTATGAATTTATAAGTTAGGAATACAATCGTTATTGACATGACAATACATAGATGTATACAAAGGATTATAATATTGACTTTTTTTTCAAAAAATAAGCTTTATATTATTTAAAATATAAACTGTTTAAACAAAAGCTATATTGTCAAAGATATCACCAACTAAGATGTCCCAAAAAAGTTTTATGGGAAACATCACTAACATAAAAAAAAAACTATGACAAAACAAAACATCTCCATAGTCCCATCTCCATGGGTGTCAGAAATATCATCACTTGGAAACAAAATCCATATAAGCCTGAACAGTATCACTTTTGATTGCCTGAGAGCAAGAAAGTCTTTCAACAAAAAACATCCACCAGATTCTAGCAAATACATTCATCAAGTATTATACCAAAACAACATAGAATGGACCAGGAAGATCTCCTAAAAAAGATTTAAAAACTGTAGTAGTCCCTCATAATCTCCTACACAGTCCCAGAAAAAACTTGTTGTAGAGCACGTTTTGACAGACTATCCACAACAGTATTAACTTCCCTGTAAACAGTGTTACCTTCCCTGTAAACGTGATCATAGGAAATCTTTCAAAAATGCTTTGTCATCTCCGTGATGCGATCCTTCCAATATAGTTGAAATCAACACATCATGCAAACGGTACTTGGTACACAAGTGTAATGTAGAGACAATAATATCTCCCTTAATAGCTCCACTATATCTATCGTCCACTGTGTATATAAAGTTAAATGTGTATTTAAAGTTACCATTTAAAGAACAATTTTGTAGGAAGATGAAATATAATAATTAATAAAAAATATTTAAAATAAATAAGTGGTTTATAGGATTTGAGCAAAAATTAACTTTGGTAAAGGATTAATTATGTTTTAATTAGTTTATTTTTTTTAATTTATATAATTAAAATTAATTAGATTTCCATAAAATTCACTAAATATATAATTATAATAGGTTTAAAAATATAAAAATTTCTAATTCAAAAGTGGCCGGAAATAATTGGGCATTTGAAAGAGGTTGAAAATGTGGCGAACAATATTCTGTACTGTCCAAATTTTATGTGTGTTTGATAATTGGGGAATTTTCTGTATGTCCAAGGTTGAAAATGTGGCGAACGATATTCTGTATTGTCCAAATTTTCTGTACGTTTGATAATTGGCCAATTTTCTGTACGTCCAAGGTTAAAAATGTGGGAAACAGTATGTCCAAATTTTCTGTGCGTTTGATAAGTGGCGAATTTTCTGTACGTCCAAGGTT
>ML803142.1:10992-54174 GCA_009831015.1 Picea engelmannii
TTAGACACAATAACTTTAATAATAATAATATCATTTTTTTTTTAAGTAAAAAAGGAGGATCCTATTGTATTAACTGTGCAGGCTTACAAAAACGTTTGGAATGCCAACTGTCCCACCGAGAAAGTGGAAAGCGGGACAATTGGCTTCCTATGCAACTTGTTTCAAAAAACGGGTTGCCATCTGTCCTGCCCGAAGGAAACCAAGACATATGACAACCATTAGTCTGAGAATGTTCCCTTAGCTTACTACTTACAACATATTGAAACTTTGACAGAGCTAGAGCCCTAGTTCTAAACAAAACAAAACCTCTAAACTGAAACATTAACTGTAGAAATTACCCGATGGTTTAAACATCTCCTTCATTCTTTCCTGCTCTGGTTGGTAGCACAAAGGGTTATGCACACATTGGGCACTGTCGTCCTGGTGACATGTTGGAGTAGGCATCATACAACATGTTTAGGCGCTGGTTGATTTAGAGGGCATGGTGGATTTGGTCTTCCACCAGGCTTCTCGTTTCAAATATTAGCTCCAGGTGTTCTGGGTGGAGGAATGGCAGCTGGACACGCCATACTTCCTGCATGATAGAGAGGGGATGTGGCGCATGAGCCATGCCACCCTCCCTCACCCAGCTATCCTTCACCTCTCCTATCTCACGCCTATCTTGCTGTCCTCTTTGATCTTTTTGGTGGTCCGCGTCCATGGAGAATTCACTTGCTGCTGAAGTTGTTGTCGTGTTCACATCTTCCGGGATTTCTTCTTCGACATAGAAAGTGGTGGGTTCCTCTGTTTGGTCTCCTTCCTTATGACTGTGCAGTGTCCCTGTGGCCCGTGGCTTAGCTTCGCCCGGAAAGTAGGTTGGCGGATTCCAATTATCGGGAACAATGAAGAGGAGATGTTTCGGAGGATCCTGGATGGGTTCTTCTGGAAAAACCTCCTCCACATAGGCCATGGGAGGTGTCCTGAGATTTCTGGTTTTGTGGACTCCTTGCGTCCGAGCTATGGACAACACCCTCTCAAATTTCGGTTGTCTCTTCCAGGGAGCATCGAAAGCATACCAGGCTGTGCCTCTGCGAGTTCGGCCTCTTTCCCTTGGCATGTGTATGAGCATAACTATGACCAGAACGTCAACTGGGTGGCTAGCTTTGCACCAGCGCTCAGAAATTTCATATTTCGACCGGTCGAATTCAAAATGCCTTGTCTCCCGTCCAGAACCGCTGATAAACATGAGGGTGATCGTGACAGGATTAGCCATAAAGGCTTTCCCCCTAGTGCCCTGTGCGTCCGTCCTCTTCATGTGCGTGAGAGGTCTCTTCCCATGGGCCTGGCTGCTTGGGCTTGCTCCCATCTTAATGGTGAGGAGATTGGAGCCGGTGGCCTGTATTTAAGTCCTTGCTAGGCTCTCCACCATGTGGCCAGGCTGCGCTATGTGGCACCCTATCCAGGGAATAATAATATAATTTTAAATCATAAAACATTCTTTATTTAAAATTGCTTCTAGAATAAGACTTAAAATTGCCTTTAGTTGGCTAAGATCTTGTCTTCTTTAGATGTGTAAGGAAACAAGGTAACGACCCGAGACCCAGAGGCATTTGGTAGGAGTGAAAGTCTACCCCCTTAAGGACCACCAACTGATCATTTTAGGTGGCATGGTTTTTCTTCAATAGTAGTGTTGAGTCAACCCGCATTTGTTGATAGCATTAAGAGATGATTGTCTTCACTACAAGTGGACAACTGAGTTATGATAGGTTTTGTTACCTTCGAAAAAAGAAAAAGAAAAATAAAAAACCAAACTTATTCTTATTTTAATAGAAGATTTATTCTTTTATTTTTCTTATAAGTAACTTATTCTAATATTTTAATTATTCAAAGTAATGTTGTTGTTTCATACTAACTTATCCTCATATCATCGTATCAATAACTGAAGTGAAATGACTTTGTCTTAAGCGACATGGCATGACGATCTAATATGTCATGAAGTTGTAAGGGAAACATGTGAGATTGGAAGAATGATAAGTAGAGTTGTACATCTAGCACGGGTAAAGCACCTTGATCAATAGAGTTCATGTTCACCCCCTAGAGGGGGTCAAAGCATTTGAGGGATATGAAGGGACATGAATTTGGTTTAACACCACAGACGGCTATGACCAAAGAAACCTTCCATGTCTTGGGGAGATGGGTGTGGTATTACTAGTAACACGGTGGAGGAATTCAAGGACATATTTGATGAAGAATGTGTAGATTTAAGGTTGGAAGGAGAGGACGTATTGTTGTTATACAACTTGGTTGTTCAACACAGGGAATGCCTCCAAAGCCTCCATGTTGAGTCCTCGTTGCCATTTCCGAGTAGGAGGTCTTTCACTCATAAAAGATGTCATGTATATCTATGAACAAATTTAGGAACACACAACAACATATTCCTATGAACTCCATTGGTAATGTTTCCATTATGATTAGGAGGGGGAGAATGTGCACCATCACATGATTGAAATTGGGTTTAGTTCTAATGTCTCAATGCATAATAAATCATTGATATTTATTGATATGTATGTGCTTATAAGAAGCATACCAAGTGTTTGACAAAAACATGAGATTCTTAGAAGTATATGACTACTAGATTGTCCTACAATCACCTTGTGAAAGAGGTGATGCATTTGTTTGGGAATATGAAAGGATGCAAGGGTGACCCCAATTGGAACCCTTTTTAAGGGGTGCTTTCTACATCCAATTGATTGGGTTTGGTGGACAAAGGCCCTAGGGTATTATGAATTGATGGAGATGGAGTACATGTTAACACGTTTAGATGGGAAACACAATGAAATGATTTATGGCTGGTACCACTAACCTCAAGCTCCAATCATTCCCATCTCCAAAGGAATTCCCCTTCAAACATATGGTTTCCAAATATTAGAATCTCTAATCGAGTTCTAGTGAGGTGATTCCATGTTACATTGACTCTCGTGAAGTTGTTTACGGCACTGAATCCAAGTGGAATTAGACCTAATAACTAGTTTTTGGAGTAGGGCTCATAGGGTATGGAAATATTCTATAGCAACACCAACTTTGAGAAGTTCCAAAGGCGCATTTTCAATTGTTCCCATTACATCAATGTAGATATACTTCAGATGAATACTATAAGATTTATATTAAAAATATCGATCCCACACATTGGACAATCTCGAATTCCTCTTTCCTTCTCTCATTCTCAATCTAACAATGTGATCGACATTGGTGATTTCTGTGAAAGGTGCGATAGACCCATTACGGCCCCACAATAATGGAAATGATCAACTTTCCTAGGAGGTAGGCCAATAATGTATTTGCTACACTCAACGATGCGGTCGGTATAATGTTGATCCTACACATTGAAATTTACTTAGTTTATTAATATATTTGTACTAATTTTTTTGTTGTTTGTCGCACTAGCAACTGTACTAATGGATTTTACTTTTTTCCAAGAAAAAATTATCTCAAATTTATATAGAGTATAAATTCGTTTACAAAGTCAGCAACAAGTTGTGACCATATCAGTGCTACTCCAACATCCATGCTCGGAAGCAAAACAAAGCAACACAGCCCAGCACAACAACACAACCCAACACAACACGCAGGCTGTGAACAAGTGAACCAAAAAAAACAAGGCAGAAAAAACCCATCAAAAGCAAAAGGCACCGACACAGCTCCTCGGACCCTCTCGGCCCCCAACAACAGCAGTAGGAAAAAACAACGCCGACAACAATAAGGCCCCTAGCGCCCAAAATGGCGCTCCACGTGGGAGCCGTCACAGCTGCCCATCGATTCTCCACCACCGCCGAACAAGACCCCTCCGAGGAAAAGCTTTGGGAAAGAAGGCACCGAAACAGCCCCTCGGACCCTCTCGGCCCCCAACTGCAGCAGAAGGAAAAAAAGATGCCGAAAGCAAACAGGACCCAAGCGCCCACAATGGCGCACCACGCGGGTGCTAACGCAGCTGCCAAACGATTCTCCACTGCCTCCGAGACAAGACCCCACCGGTAAAGACCCCCCGAAGAGCCGCCCTGCTGGCCTCCAGTCGAAAAACCAACACAGAGCCGACCGCAACACGCAGACAGGTCCGCGCGCCCAAAGCAAGGTACTCCACCCTGGTGCCTGCAGCGCCGCCGCCCAAAACCATCCCCAACGCCAACCGAAACCGCTAAGCAAAGAGCTCCACCCGGTAGCCTGCAGCGCTGCCTCACCGATCCACCCCCGACGCCAACCGAAAGCCTCTGAAGGCCGCTTCCCGCCGGCTCGCTCGCTCAGGAATGGGAAAAATCCGCACATGTTCTTCACCATGAAGAAAAACCAGGGATGCGGCTAGCAAGACTTAGCCGCAGAGCCCCCATATTCCACTAATGGATTTTACTTGAATGTTGGTTAAAAAATGCGTGCATTGATTTGTGGTTGGGTACCATGGAAAAGATGTTGGAAAATATAATGCTCGAGATACTTCGAGTTTGCATAAACAATTTGTCTCGAGTCTCCTTTAATATTTTTTTCATATTTCAAAATCAAAACCAGTTTGAGTTGTTATTCATTGAACATATTCAAAACATACTATAATATATATAGTCATTGATGGACTTCTAATAGCATTGAGAGGAATCAATAGTGCACGTTTTATTTGTATGGAATCATTTAGATCGAGTGGGCTAGAATGGGATGTAGTTGAGTGGGAAGATGGTGGAGGACTTAACATGATTGCAACTTCATTTTCTCTTAAATGTGTGTAGATCATTTTGAAAACAATGTATGTTGGAATATTAAGTATTAGTCATAAGGAGGGGAGTTGATGTAGAAGTTGTGGCTATCAACTCCAAGGCTTACTATTACTCATAAGGCTATACAAAACATGCTTTCAAGGTGTCTAATTTTGTGCTCAATTTATGCATCAACCCTTCCATCCTATGTAGAGTGGTGTTAGTCAAGTACTTTGCTAATACAAAAACTAACAAGGTGTACCCTCAGATTTCACTCTTTTTTTTCCAGTGTGCTCCAAAGGCATTGATCTTCTAGTTCCAATTCTTTAACAATGCTTGAGGAATGTCCAAGGGAAGAGCTTATCCTAGATGCTCTTACCTTTTTTTCCATGAAAATTATGTTCTGGGAGATTTTGATTTTCATCGTTGGGATTTGAAAGTCATGGAGGAAGGAAACCATCTAGCTAGATCGTTGGTAGGGGATTGATATCAAACATCAGTGTCAATATTTCACATAAGATTACACAAACATAATGGTTTAGATTATTGTTTCTAGGGGCCAAGTCTTGAGGCATAAATTAACAATGTTTGGATGGAGAAATGACACAATCTTCCCATGCATTGTTGGATTGTGAAGCAAACCACAACAATTTATTGTTTACCTCCTCAAACATGTTATATTTTGAAATTGCACTCTCTACTAATTGAATGATTATGCTACTCTTCTAACCGAGAATCTTGGTTTATGTGTTTACAACTAGCTACCCAAAACAATAAAGCCTTAAATGGACATAATTTCACATAATTCAACTCCACATAATACATATTACATTTTTACACATCTCATTTTTTTACAATGTCCTTTGCACCTTTGGGGGCAATTGCTAATTATATTGTCCATATATAGATATATAACTATGAAATAGTAAATCTATGTAATGGTATATTATTATGACGATTACATAATTTAATATTTTTTATAGTACCATATGATGTAGAAAAAAAAAAGTAAACAAATAAAACTAAGAAATCAAAAATTCTAAAATTATTTATTAGATAATGATTTCATGTAAGTTTAAATTCACAATAAAATCTCCAACTTTAATGAATGTATTTATTTTGATAGAGGATTTCATAAACCATATTGTAATTGTTTATATCACTAGAAACACATCTAATATGTCTATAAAGTAATTAAGCATTTCATTTTAAAAGATATATATGTATTAAAAATTTTGCAATTTTTTTTTAATAAATTTTGAGCCAAAATAATTTTTATAATAATATATAACTACATTAACCATATAATAAATTTTATAATAATATATAACTACATTAACCATATAATGATATATTTAATAATGATTATAAATATGTAATTATTTTGATAATAATATTAATGAGTAGAATGTATACATATTACGAAGGTAAATGTAGTTTGACCTACGAAGTGGCAAGGGATTTATACATTGAGGGTATAGTGGTCCATGGCGCGATAATACATTGCATGCACGAGCAATATAACGTCGACTTGGTAAACCTTATATATATATATATATATATGAAATGGAGTTATTTATAAAAATAATTTAAATTGAATAAGTGATTTACTTAAGTTAAAAATGATTAAGTATTTATTACATTTTTATAATTTGAACAATATAATACTTAATTTAATTTTATATTTATTAAATATTGATCAAATTTAGTTTAATTTTAGATTTATTAATATGAATCAAATTTAATTTAATTTTAAATTTATTAAATATTAATTAATTTAATTTAATTTTAGATTTATTAAATATTGATAAAGTTTAGTTTAATTTTAGATTTATTAAATATTGACCCAATTTAGTTTAATTTTAATTTTAGTAAATATTAATACTTAATTTAATTTTATATTTATTAAATATTGATCAAATTTAATTTAATTTTAGATTTATTAATATGAATCAAATTCAATTCAATTTTAAATTTATTAAATATTGATTAATTTAATTTAATTTTAGATTTATTAAATATTGATAAAGTTTAGTTTAATTTTAAATTTATTAAATATTGATCCAATTTTTAGTTTAATTTTAATTTTATCAAATATTAATAAATATTTGAAGTTAATTTTTTAAACTATGTAAAATAAATTAAATTTATACAGATTTAATATCTAAACATTTTATAAAACAAATATTTAAAAATATCCAAACTAATCCATTAATATATTCTTAATTTAAATTTGTTATTATTATTTTATAGAACTTCACACATTAATCACATATAAAATTTACTTTCTCAATATAATTAAATCCCAAAAGTTTTCGAACAGAATAGAGAACTCTGTCACATTCTAAACCAATTTATTAATGTACTTTTTAATTTATTTTTATTATTATTTTATAAAACTTCACACATTAATGTCACAGATAAAATATACTCTCGATATAATTAAATTCCAATATTTTTTTAACAAAATACATAACTATGTCATTTTCAACATCCAAAACTTAAATGTAAATGTTTCTAGAAAAGCTAAAATAATCTAAAGCGAAAAATAAGGTTGGAAAAGCCAATATTACATGATTGATGTGATCGTGTAAAGTGTCTAACATTCTTGTTATTTCTAATTGAAGTCCTTGGAATTTTTCATCTGAGTTGACATCCTACCAGAACAAATGCTGCTATTTAGTGTCTCACAGTCTTGTCAATATTAATATTCATATGATTGATGGGGTCATCTAAAGTGTTAAAAATCTTTGTCATTTATAATTGAAAGTCCTTGAAAATTTTAATCTTAATTGACATTCTAGGAAAACGAATATTGCATTCATTTAAATTCCACGACTTTATTCACTTTCAGGTAATTCCACGACTTTATTGAGTTTCGAGTTTCACTTTGTTGAGTGTAATGGTCACTTGGAACATTCTTCAATCCAATAATTTTGGGTTTTTTAAACAGTAGTTTAAATGTTTTATTTTTTTTTTGTTTTTAGGTATTGATTTTGTTCAAAATGTAATGATGAATAGTTGGATATACAGATTTGAATGGTTAAATTTATACAATTCAAATATTTCAAGAGTTCTTCAACACACTAAAACCATATGTACATTTAGTAATACAATTTAAAACAATAAAAAATAGTAATTTTGTCCAAATTTACATCATTCTATTCCAACAAAAAAAACCCAAAAAATACAAAGTTTTACCAAAACCCTTATTTTAAAGAAAACATATACTTTAACCTTCCATTTGGTATTCTCCCATTTTTCTCTAATCCCATCCTTTCTTAATTCTTCTCATATCATTTCTTTATCTTATGTTTATTTTCTCTCGACCATTCATCTACAAACTTCGTGATTCATCACCCATTTTACTTTTCCGTAACTATTTTTTTTCCTTTAATTTTGTTTATTTAAATAATATTAGATTTTTTTATTAATAAAGTTTTATATTATGATTAGCAAATTAAAATAATTAAAAAGAAAATTTATATTTTTAATATAAAATTTATATTTTTGAATTAATAAAATTAAAGATATTAGATGTTATGTATTAAGATATTTTTGAATTAATAAAATTAAAAATATTTAAAGATATTAGATGTTATGTATTAAGATATTTTTGAATTAATAAAATTAAAGATATGAGATGTTATGTATTATGATTAGCAATTTAAAATAATTAATAAAAAAATCTATATTTTTAATATAAAATTTACCATTTTTGAATTAATAAAATTAAAGATATTTACCATTTTTGAATTAATAAAATTAAAGATATTAGATGTTATGTATTATGATCATTTTTGAATTAATAAAATTAAAAATATTACATGTTATGTATTATGATATTTTTTAATTAATAAAATTAAAGATATTAGATGTTATGTATTATGATTAGCAATTTAAAATAATTAATAAAAATATCTATATTTTTAATATAAAATTTACCATTTTTGAATTAATAAAATTAAAGATATTTACCATTTTTGAATTTAATAAAATTAAAGATATTAGATGTTATGTATTATGATCATTTTTGAATTAATAAAATTAAAAGTATTACATGTTATGTATTATGATATTTTTTAATTAATAAAATTAAAACAACCTGAGTGGGCCTAATGGTTAAGAACATGTGTTTCCTCTTAAGAGGTCACAGCTTCAAATCCAGAGGGGGGTAGGGTATGTATACCTTCGTAGACTTTACCAGTCAAATCGTTGAGTCTCATACACCAATTTAGTGTGCTGGCTTGGCCGTGACCTTAAAAATAGATTATTATTATTATGATATTTTTTAATTAATAAAATTAAAGATATTAGATGTTATGTATTATGATTATTAATTTAAAATAATTAAAAAGAAAATCCATATTTTTAATATAAAATTTATTATTTTTAAATTAATAAAATTAAAGATATTAGATGTTAACATTAAATAATCCCATTACAGTAAGGATATTGGATGGCACTGAGTTCCTTTTTATATTAAAAACAATAATAATCATTCAAAATTATAATTTCTATAAAGATCTTCTAATAATTCAGCATTATAATTTCTTTAATTTTTTTATAAATAAACCCATTACAGTAAGGATATTTGATGGCACTTAGTCCCTTTTTACATTAAAAACAATAATAACCATCCAAAATTATAACTTCTCTAAAGATCTTCTAATAATCCAGCATTATAATTTCTTTAAAAATTTCATAATTAAATCATTGTAATGATAAACTAAAAAAAGATTAAAAAAATTAATTATCTCCATTTTTTTTAATAACGTCTCCTCAAAATTATAAGCTAATCTTAATTACCATATTATTAGTATTATTTCATCTTATATTTATTTTATTTTTTAATTTTAATTTAATTTTATTATTTCATGTTTTTTTAACTATGGTTGTTTAGTTCTTTTTTCAATCACTTTATTTATTCTCATTAAATATCTTTACTTCATTATATCATCCGCAATTAAATATATTTGGTCATTCATTTACAAGACAATATTTCATTTTTAATTTAATTAATTCGGAGAGTTTGGGAACTTAAAAATTAGGGTTTGACAATCGCGGCCACAACAGAGAGAAGCATGAGCAGTAAGCGGGGGGGGGGAGGCAAGGGGACCCCCTCATACAAACAGGTAGTGGTGGACAGAGGAAAAGGGCCAAGAAGCAGAGTTTTCAAGGCACCAACGACAGGAACCTTAGGATCAGACCCAGGGAAGCATCAAGAAAGAAGTCGAGACAAAAATGAGACCATGGAGGAAGTCGCTAAGGAAACTCAGAATGAGGCGCACAAGACCGCGAAGGCTAACGGGACGGAGGTGCGCAACCCCTGCAAGCCCAAAACAACAATGATACCCAAGGTGGTACTGGAGGACCCACAAACACAACTCTACAAGGACCAGATGAAGACACATGCACTCATATGCAAATTCTTGGGGTTATGGCCCACATAAAGAACTCTGTACAACTGGATTAAATATCACTGGAAGCCAAATGGAGAAGTGGAGCTCCACCTCGACTCGAAGGGTTTCTTCACAACAGTCTTTATTAACCTAGAGGACAAGGACAGAGTCTTCGAGGGAGGTCCATACTTTCATGCCTTAGCGAGACTCTACATGTAACCCTGGAAAGAAAAATTTTCCCCGGAGAAAGAAACTTTCAAAAAGGTACCAGTCTGGCTGAGATTCTATTCCCTACTCCTAGACTACTGGTTTCCCTCTACCTTTGAAGCAATAGAAAACAAACTGGGGAATTATGTGAAGACCTCAGAAGCCACCATAAAAGGAATATACACATCATATGCAAGAATCTACATAGAGATGGACGTTTTTGGAGCACTCCCAGAAGCCATAAGTCTAGAATTCAAGGATGAGGAATGGATCCAAAACATATATTAGGAACAGATCCCCTTTAGATGCAGAAGATGCCATGAGCATGGACACTTGATCAGAGAGTGCCCTCTAAACAAAAAGCAGGAAGCGATAAATCCCAAAACACAACAAGACAAGGAAGGGTTTATAACCTCGAACCCCAGGAGCAGAGCAAATAAAAAACAAAATAAAACCTCGGCAGGAAATACCCAGGAGACCCGGAATACAATGGAAGGAAGGGACCAAACAAACAAAGGGACAACAAAAGACAATGACTCGACAAACATTCCAGAAGTCAAAGACTAAGCGACAAAAGAGCCCACCCAATAGCCAAACAATACGACAACTCAGGAGAATTGTGCAACCCCGATGGACGGAGAAACAAAAGACGACAACACCGCCATGCAAGACGCAGGGGGGGGGATGTAGAGATGACCCCGAGTGAAGTAGGCACAGAAGACCCCGATCTCAGAGACTTGGTGGAAAGGGAAGGGATAGACCTTCCGTACATATTAGAACAATGGAAAAGGTAAGGAGTCGACAACGTACCAACAGAGCAACTTGACCACATCCAATACCTGTTCCTCCTATGGGAGGAAGCCAAAGCCAGAGGACAAAAATGGACACATGGGGAGATAAGACACCTAGGAGTGAAAGCCGATGAGGGACAATCGTAGCTATCACCCAAACAAACGAGGAGGAAAAAAGACAGGAAATCAAACAACGTAGCACTACAGGAGATGGGAGCGCTACCGATAAACTCAGGTAAGATCAAGAAACTCTTTCCCCACTCTCCCCCACATGTTTAAATGAAGGTTATAACTTGGAATATAAGAGGCCTAAACAACCCAAGAAAACAAAGAATCCTTAGGAATAAACTAAAGCAGGAGCAACCAGATCTCTGTTTTATTCAAGAGACGAAATGTACTACAGACATAATGGAAACAATTAGTAAACAACACAGGCGCAAGTACAAGATGGTAGCCATCGAAGACCACCAAAGGTCAGGCGACATACTCACTTTGTGGAACACACAAATCCTAAATTTAATAGCAGTCGAAGCAACCATGCACACCCTAACGGTGTGCATGCAAATCATAGGAAACACTGAGGAAATTCTTTGCACAAATGTGTATGGGCCCCACGGGCCAGAGGAAAAGAAAGGAATGATCCGAGACCTAGAAGATATAAAAGGTCGAGCCACCAACCTCCATTGGATCCTGGCAGGGGACTTCAACATTATCACCTCCCTTGCGGAAAAGAAGGGTGGTACGAGAAGATTGGATTGGGATGCGGAGGAGTTTTCAAATTTTATAGACATAGCAGAGATGGTAGATCTCCAAACTAAGAATGGCTAGTTCACCTGGAACAATAAACAGATGAACCAGTTCCAGGTAGCTACAAGACTCGACCAATTCCTTATATCAGAGTCAATCATTATGCAAGGGCTAACCTTAGATTGCAACATCCTACCCTGGGGTGGATCTGATCACTGGCCAGTGCAATTGGAAGCAGGCTTCCATACAACACTTAAGAACAGACCCTTCAGATTCGAGAAATTATGGATTGATCACCCGACTTTCAAGGAAAAAATCAAACAGTGGTGGTGGGAGGAGCAATCAAAGCAAGGGACTAGGATGTTCAAACTACACAAGAAACTTAAATACATCAAAAATAAACTCAAGGAATAGAACAGGGATATCTTCGGGAATATAAACACAGAGAAAAACGACATCGAAGAAAAAATGAAAAAACTCCAAGAAACTTGCATGCGGGAAGGCTATACGGAGGACCGGAAAAAGGAAGAGCTCCAAATGACCCAAGAGTGGGAGGCGCGATGCCAACAGGAGGAAACACTCTGGTGTCAGAAGTCCTGCATTTAATGGCTAAAGGAAGGAGAGCGGAGCACCAAGTTCTTCCATAGAACAACCATGGCCAAAAGAGCCCATAACAAAATCCTGAAGATCAAGGACCAGGATGGAATCGAGTGCGAGTCACATCAGGAGATCGAAAGCGCTATGGTTAGACACTTCCACGGGATAGCCCAAGAACCGCATCAAGACCGATCGAAGGCCATTCAGAGGATAACCCAACATATTCCACGCTTGGTTACCGAGGAACAAAACATCTTCCTGAACAAACCTATCGCCACAGAAGAGGTTGACCAAGCTCTCCAGGAAATGCCCAGTGGGAAAGCACCAGGTCCAGATGGCTTCATTGTGGAGTTCTTCAAAGCCTGCTGGGAAATTGTCAAACATGACATCTATAAGGTAGTAGAGGACTCTAGAAGGTCTGCCTCCATCCTTAAAGCACTAAACGCAACCATGATCACCCTAATCCCCAAAGAAAATGAAGCCAAAACCCCGGACTGATACAGACCCATAGAAATTTGTAATGTGATCTACAAGATCATCTCCAAAGTCATAGAAAATAGATTGAAACCCCTCCTACCTTCAATGATATTGCAAGAACAGGCAGGCTTCGTGTAAGGTAGACAAATAATGGACAACATCATCTAGGCCCATGAGATCATTCACACCTTAAAACTTCAGAAGAGTGGGGGAATGATAATACAACTGGACCTAGCAAAAGCTTATGACAAAATTAGCTGGCATTATATGATCAAGACCTTGGACGCCTTTGGTTTTACCCAACACTGGATCAGTTGGATTGTCAGTTTAGTATCCACAACAAGCTACTTGCTACTAATCAATGGAGCCTCGACCAAACCTTTCTGGCCCATGAGAGGGATCAGACAAGGAGACTCGATGTCCCCCTTCCTATTCATTATGATGATGGAAGGCCTCATCCAGAGAATAAAGAGCGCAACAACAACTGGGGAAATAACAGGGCTCAAACCTTTCGAAATTTGCTCTACTTCAACTCACCAACAGTTTGTGGATGATACACTACTCCACGACATACCCATGGTCAAGGAAGCCAAAGCCTACAAACGAATCCTAGAATATTTTGGGGAAGCCTCGGGCGCTGAGATCAACCACTCCAAGTTGATGATCTTTTTCTTTAATACCAATCCAACTATCCAAAGGAATTTGACCAACATTCTAGGATTTGAACAAAAAACACTTCCAACCAAGTATTTGGGGGTTCCTTTGACAGACAAAGTAATTAAGTTGTCAACTTGGGAAGGAGTAATAAACAGGTTACAAGAGCAGGTAAAAAACTGGACGTATAGGTCCCTTAACCTAGCTGACAGATTGATCCTAACCAAGACTTTTTTACAAGCTATCCCAACCTTTATGATGTCAGTCTTCCCCACTCCATAGGGGATCCTACAGAAAATTAGAGCCATCTAGAGGGAATTCCTGTGGCGAGGTGCGGAAACAAAGAAAAAATGGGCCTTGGTGTCCTGGGAGAAAGTCTGCAGGCCAAAAAACAAAGGAGGCTTGGGGCTACAAGATCCACAAATGACCAACAATGCATATGGGGTGAAACTTTGATGGCGGTGGGTCAAAGAAACTGCAACACCTTGGGTAAACCTATGGAAGGAAAAGTACGTACCAGACACCCGTGACCAAGACAGAATCCGCTTTGGAGGAACCAGGGAAGGCTCAGCCATTTGGAACCTAGTTTGGCGCAACAAAGCATGGATTCAGACACCCAGCTTTTGGGAAATTAGGAATGGTAGAACAACCAGATTATTGGAGGACGCTTGGAAACAAGAACCAAAGATGGAAAACCCGGACAGAGGGATACTCCAACAGGGCCTCATCACACAAAGAAAAATCAACATCTATCAATACTGGCAGCAGGGAACGGACCGCAACAAATGGAGAATCTGGGACAAGATTAATCCTCAGAACAATGAGATACCCACAACAAAAATAAAAGAGGTGGAGGTGGAACTGGGCAGACGAATAATAACAGTCACAGAAGGAGAGGACCAGTTGAGGTGGGGCAAAAAGGACGAAGGGGAATTCAACCTAAAAGAAGTCAGGCATTATATGGCGGACCCAGACCAAGACGACTTAGCGCAACACTGGGATAAGCTCTGGAACAACCCCCAATGGCCAAAGATTAATATCTTCCAGTGGCTAATATTACACAACTGCATCCTAACTTGGGATAACCTAAGGAAAAGAGGTTTCACCGGTCTGTTAAGTTGTCATCTTTGTCAAACTCAGGAAGAAACAACCAACCATCTCCTCGACAGATGCTCCTACACTGCAGAACTGTGGGACTGGGAAACAAGTATCTTCCGCTAGTCCGATAGGATCCGTGGTAACATTGCCGCAATAATCAAGCTCTGGAGAGAAAACTACAACGACCAAGAAGAGGTGAACTTCTGTTGGACCCTCACCCAAGGAATGATCATATGGTTGATATGGAAGGAAAGGAACCGACGCATTTTCAGAAACCAAAGCTGTCCAGAAGGGAAGATCAAGGAAACAATAACCTCCATGATACACGAGATGGTGATGAGCCGCAACTGCCAGGAGGGTAGAGCGCAATCCACTGATCAGGACTCCCGAGTCCTAGAGGTTTTCCAACTAACAGGTGGGCACAACCCCAATCCAAACAGACAACAACCGCAACTCCAAGTAGGTGAGCGCAATTGGAAACCGCCACCTTCAGGCTCCCTCAAGTTGAGTTTTGACGGGGTGGCGAAAGGCAACCCAGGAAGAACAGGTTTGGGAGGAGTAATCAGGGATAGTAAAGGGAACATCATATGACTGTATGTGGGAAGCTTGGGCAACTCAACTAATAACGCCGCATAATTTCGAGCCCTAGAGACAGGCCTAGAGATTCTCAGCCCGGAGGGGATGACGAACACCATAGTGGAAGGAGACTCCGCGCTAGTCATCCACACAGTGAGAAAACTCCAAAACGGTACCAGAATAGGTAAAATCCAGAGGCATTGGTGATTGGCCTACCTATTGAAAAAAATCCAGGAGCACTTGCGGACAGGGATCACTGTGGAGTTGTGTTGGGTGAGGAGGTCAGCAAATGGATTGGCGGACAGAATAGAAAACGAGGGGGTCGAGAACGAAGGTCCAAAACTAGACACAATATGGTGCAACATCCCACAAGGTCAATTCCGGGCAGATTGCACCCAACTTGTGGCAAAAGACTGGGACAACAAGAGTAGTATGGAAGATTATGGCAAAAATGGAGGCGCAGTAGACACTGAAGGACACGTAGGTCCCAGACAAAATCTGATGGCCCACCAATCAATTAGATTTTTTTTATTATTAAAGTTTTATACTCTAAATATATTATGATTAGCAATTTAAAATAATTAAAAAGAAAATCCATATTTTTAACATGAAATTTATTATTTTGAATTAATAAAATTAAAGATATTAGATGTTATGTATTATGATCATTTTTGAATTAATAAAATTAAATATATTAGATGTTATGTATTATGATTAGCAATTTAAAATAATTAAATAAAAAATTCATATTTTTAACATAAAATTTACCATTTTTGAATTAATAAGATTACAAATATTAGATGTTATGTATTATGATCATTTTTTAATTAATAAAATTAAAGATATTAGATGTTATGTATTATGATATTTTTTAATTAATAAAATTAAAGATATTAGATGTTATGTATTATGATATTTTTTTAATTAATAAAATTAAAGATATTAGATGTTATGTATTATGATTAATAATTTAAAATAATTAAAAAGAAAATCCATATTTTTAATATAAAATTTATTATTTTTGAATTAATAAAATTAAAGATATTAGATGTTACCATTAAATGATTCCATTACAGTAAGGATATTTGATGGCACTTAGTCTCTTTTTACATTAAAAACAATAATAACCATCCAAAATTATAATCTGTAAAGATCTTCTAATAATCCAACATTATAATTTCTGTAAAAATTTCATAATTAAATCATTATAATGATAAACTGAAAAAGATAATAAAATTTAATTTATAACGTCTCCTCAAAATTATAAACTAATCTTAATTACCATATTATTAATATTATTTCATCTTACATTTATTTTATTTTTTTACTTTAATTTAATTTTATTATTTCATTTTTTTTAACTATGGTTGTTTAGTTTTTTTTAATCACATTATTTATTCTTATTGAATATCTTTACTTCATTATATCATCCTCAATTAAATATATTTGGTCATTCATTTACAAGACAATATTTCATTTTTAATTTAATTAACCTTTTCTTATTAAATTTATTTTTATTTTTATTTTCTTTTATTTAAGTATTATAATTTTGATGACTCAATTAAATATATTTTCTTATTCATTCACAAGACAATATTTCAATTTTAATTTAATTAACCTTTTCTTCTTAAATTTATTTTTAGCTTTTTTTTTTTTTATATAAGTATTATAATCTTGATAACATTTTTTTTAAGGAGTGAGTACAAATTCAACCTTTTGGATGAGTTTATTTTTTAAATGACAAATTTCCATCTTGAATGATTCATTTTTTCAAAATTTTAGGAATTTAGGTTGTTTCCATCAAAATTCTCTTCAATTAAGTGGAAATAATCTTTTCCAAAATTCTTATCAAATTTGGAAAAAAAATTCAATTTATCCATTAATTAACTTACTCTTCTTTCAACTATTATATAATTTATTAAATAGACTATTGATATTTATTATTTTGATTCAATCCCCTTACTACTAAACAATTTATAATTATTTATAATAATTAATTTTCTTTAAATCTATTTATTCACTTCATTAACCCATTTTTTTTTTTTATCTCACATTATTAAAAATGTTGAACAATTTTAAACTTCAAAACAGTTCATAACTTTAAAAAACAATATTACACTAATAATAAAATTAAGTACAATGTAACACTCCATAATCCAAAAACCTTTTTCAAAGCAACATTTATACATACTATATGTATAAATTAATAACTAAGCCGATTTTGTTTGAGTAAAACCAGTTTGTGCATTCTAGCAATTAAAACAATGCCTTACATGCTTCCTTCCCATTAGGATAGCGACCATTTATCTTTTAAAGTCAACTATGAAATATTTCATCTTTTGCCCTTTTGGATGTTTTGGCATCTACATATTGAAACAATGCCACGCACGCATGCCACTAACATTCATTGATCTTTTAATATCCACAATGAAATGCCTCCTCTTTTGCTCTTTCGAATGTTTTGGCATCTTATGAAGGCCTCCATAAGTTATTTCTATGTTGAAAGTAAATTTGCCTCAATTTCAAAGGTGAAAATTTAACTTCATACGTATAGAAACCTTTTCTACTGAGATGCATTCACTAAATATAATAAGTTACAAGCACAATACATAGTAATTTATGATTTCATTTTTTTTTAAATGAGTAATCAATCATGTTGATTTGGAATTTGGAATTTCCTTCTAACACATTTCAATAACATTACAATGAAATTATTTTTTTTAATACAAAAACAACAACATTGTCCACAACAACGTTAATGAGATGTCGTAATAATTTCATTATATTTCAATCATGTGGATAACTTGATGGTGTCAAAGGCCTTCCATTAAAGACACTACAAAGTAATTATCCCTCTTTCTTAGTCATCGACCAAATTCTTCTTTCGACCTTCCCACTCCACATTCACCTTTTCAACCATTCTCATTTGCATCCTCCCACTTTCCATCCAACATTGGAATAAAGGTTGTTTCCAGCTTTTGCTTTTCAATCAATGTTTCAATCCCTTTCTTTGTCCATAATTTCTATTTAAAGAGTATGGAGGATCATAGAAACATATTAATGAAATTTTATCCATGATCTCTATTTAAAGAACATGGAGGATTATTTATTGATGGTCATCTAAGAGATGTTCATGTAAAATATTTCTACATATCAATTGTCTGAATGTTGTGGATTGTATTCCTCTTTAAGAGTTTTAACTGCAAAAATATTGTTGTCTTGATCTTTAATTAATGTGTGAGCATTTTTCATAAGGTGTTCTACATTTCAAATGAACTTAGTGAATAAAACATAGATATAAAGATTCTGGACTTTTCTTGTTTTCATTTTACTAATCAAATACCAACTACTTAACTGCAATTTCAATAAAATTCGATTAATTATAGTCTAAGTCCCTTCAAAGACATACCAAAACCAGTTTTCTAAATTCCAAAATTGAAGTTTCTAAAGTGCAAAATTTGGTTCCAAAATTGCGAAATTGGATTTGATTTTTGCATTTTTAGAACCTAATTTTGCACTTTTTGAATTTGATATTGGCACTTTCGGAAATTTGTTTTTCCACAAGAAAATTGCACATTATATTGAGATATATAATCAGTACACATAGACATGTTCACATTACATAAGAAGACCATGCCTTTAGCCATCACCACCATCATCTTTACATAACAAAACTCGTAACTAAAAAGACTCCAGATACCATTGAGCCACCAATGTGACTGCTAAAAAAAACTAATATCTAACTATCCGACAAAATCATGAAGTCAAGAACTTATGTAAATAAGTTTTCAACGTTACATACATACCCCAAAACATAAAAAAAGTCTTGACCATACTTAAGACCATTTTAGGAAAATTTGCACTTTCAGAATTGTATTTTGTAGTTTTGAAAGATGATATTAACTCTTTCATAATAGGATTTTTCACTTTTGAAAGTCAATATTGACACTTTTGAAATCTCATTTTGTGATTTTGAAATCCGATATTGACACTTTTAGAAATGATTTTGCACATTATAAACCCCAATTTTGCACTAATTTTCAATAACACTTAATATATATCATTCAAAGTTTTTAAAATTGGTTGCATATATATACAAGTTCTTATCATATATATATATATATATAAGAACTTGTATATATATGCAACCAATTTTAAAAACTTTGAATGATATATATTAAGTGTTATTGAAAATTAGTGCAAAATTGGGGTATATATATATATATATATATAATTGCCTCATAGATTACTTTCCATTAAGTCATCCAGAAGAATTGTGTTTCTATATAATTACTAGTCTTTGTAGTTATATAAATATTTTCATTGTCCCATACATTAATTTCCATGAAATTGTTGATAAAAATTGTGTTTCTACAAGCACGTATACCATTAATTTTGACACAAAAATATTTCAACATAACATATAATTAGACCTACAAATCAATCTATAGAATTTTTTTCATTAATTAATTTTTGTTAGTTAATTTTTTTTATATGGAAATACCATAAAAAAATAAAAGTACTACTAAATTGATCAAACATAATTGAATATAAAAAATCAGAAGATCTCATTAATCATACAAAACATTGTCACACACAGAAAATGTTAGTAAAATAAATTAATTATTAAAAGAAGATCTATGTAAACACCAATGGAGGATTACTCTATTACATTGTTCTTAATCCTATTGTAGTATTGAGAGAATGTTTGCTTAACTATATTTTTTTATACATATATCAACTAAAAAATGTAGGTGCAAGTTTTTGCATTCGGACCAAGAAAAAGTAATAATTCAAAGGCGTAAGCATCCGTCCACTTAGAGAGACAATTAGTCATGCCAATAATAACAAGCTCACATAAGAGATGTTGAAGAGATACAACATCGATCAAAGCTAAAGTGAGATCTTGAAATTGACTATAAAGTGTTACTCTGCACTACAAATGAAGATATTCATCTTAATAGACCAAACCAAGCATTTGTCCTTGATGACTTGGTATTTGAAATAATTACTCAAGAGAGGTTCACCAATGTTAAACTTATCCTATCATTTGAACCCTTATCATTCTGAAATACTTTTGGATTTGTTGTTTTCAAGTTAACCATATTGGATTTAAAAATGTTTCAATCTACTTTTTATTGTTTATGATATATTTTTAACTCCAAAATGGTTATAAATTGAAAAGAACACACCCAGATGTATTTTAGGATGATAGCTAATGTCAATCAATGTGTTCCACAATGAAAATGTATAACTATAGTGACGAAAAAAGTGAGTGATTTTTCTCAATTTCCACTATAACATTAATTTCCTTTCATAATATATATTTTCAATATATTTGCAGGGATATTTTACAAAATCGATGGACTTCCTCTTGATGCATAAATCAATATCTTGAACTTACTCTAAATTGCTAGATGTAATGGAAATATTCATCTTTGTAGACCAAACAAAGAATTTGTCTCAAATGACTTTTAGTTAAAAGAATTACTCAACAAAGGTTCACCAATGATGAATTTTACGTATAATAATTTAACAAGCTGATGTCTTTTATCAATAGAGAATTTGATAGAAGAATTTTCAAGATATGAAACAGTTTTTTGTATAACCTCATAATGAATATCCAACCCCTATGAGAGATTTTGCAAATTCATAGAGTCTCAAGCATTTTCAATATTTGCACTTTTAAAATTTGATTTTACACTTTTGGATTCCATTATGGGCACATTTAGACTCTGATTTTGGGCTCTTGAAAGTTGATATTGGCACTTTCGAACTCTGATTTTACATTTTTGAAATCCGATCTCGCAATTTGAGGATTTGATTTTGCAATTTTGGAAATCAGAGATTATGCCTTTGGAAAATATTACCCTAGGGGAGGGGATATTGGGGATGGGGATGGGGTATGTCCTTTGTGACCTACCTTGAACAATTATTTCAACAAGAAGTTGTTAGAGACAAATGCTCAGTTTGATTTACTAATTCATTTCAAATGCAAACTAACACTTCTAGTCTATTTGAAGATATTTGTAGATCATGAACAATTTAAAAAATATTTACTTATTCAAATTATAAATAAACTAAACCATTTTAAAAATATTCTTTCATGATCATGAATAACTTTAAAAATATTTGAATATATGTTCATGATTTTTTTTTAATTGCTCATTCAAATTGAAAATAAATTAAGCCATTTTAAAAATGTAATTTTATCATCATGAATGAACAAGTAGGGTTTGAAATTTCACATTAATTAAACTTGATATAGTTTTAGAACTATTAATACATTGAATTGGATATTAATCAAATCATTTTACTTGGATATAATTTTAAAACTATTAGTACATTGAATTGGATATTAACTAAACCCTATTAAAAATGTTCTTTCGAGATTAATGTGGAAACTAGATATCTATTAAAACATTTTAAAAATATTCACTTTGAAATTTCACATTAATTAAACTTGGATATAGTTTTAAAACTTTTAATACATTGAGTTGGATATTAATTAAACCATTTTACTTGGATATAGTTTTAAAACTATTAATACATTGAATTGGAAACCATTTTACAAGATTTATGTGAAATCAGTGAATTGGCTAGCAACCTACTGTTACAAATATTTATAGGCACTAACCTACTAGAAACACCAATCCTAATTGGTACAAACCATGGTAAGAACCAATCTACTCTTACAGACCACTGGAAGACACCAATCTACTGGAACACACCAATCCTCACCGCTAAGCACCAACTTAGCAAGAGACACAAATTTCTTTGTTTGAGTGGCACAAACCTACTCTTACAGATATTTGTAGACAACAATATACTGGAGAAACCAATCCCCATCACTAAGCACCAACTTAGCAAGAGACACTAATCCCTTTGTGTGAGTTGCACCAACCTTCATCAAGTTTGCTTGCTATTTTTTCTTTCACAAGGTCTACTCACTGCTGTTACCTTCACCAGGTCTACTCATTGTTTCTACCTTCACTGGGCTTGGTCACTACTTCCTTTACCAAGTCTGACCAAAATTTGAATGTCCAAATGGTAACTTTTCCAAAGCTTGTTTTTAGGTCTCTTCCCAAGAACAAACTTGTATAGTATGCCATGTATCTAATTTTGCAAATATTATTCTAAAATTGTTACCTGAGTTACTTATGTATGTTTTTTTAGATCCCTGAAAATTTCATAGTATGAAAATTCTGAGAAAAGAAGTTATAGTGAAAATGACAAACTAACCTGTTTGAAACTGATCTCAGGACCATTTAGAAACCCTAACTTTCAAACTAACCTGTTTGAAACTGATCTCAGGACCATTTAGAAACCCTAACTTTCACGTAGTATATCTCATAAATTATAACAAACCAACATTTGAAATTTTTACCTAAGTACTTCTCTCTCTCTCTCTCTTCAGTTCTCTGAAGATTTCAAAGTTTGAAAAGTCCTAGAAAAGAAGTTATAGTGGGGTAAAATCATGAATTCGAGTGTCTATTTTCAGTTGCAGTGATGATATATCTATCTCCTAACCTTTTTGTTGGTGGATTGATTGGTCCAACAAAGTTTATTTCCCATTTCTTAAATACCTGGAGAATCACTTGTGGTCTTAGAGGTATCTCATCTCTTCTATTGGGTTTTCCAACCCTCTAACATAGATCACATTTCTGGCAATATTTCTTGACATCTTTATGGACTATTGGCCACCATAATCCTGCACGCAATAGCTTTTCCTGCATAGTGTCCTCCAACTATTCCTTCATGAGATTTTGCCAAAATTGTGGGCCTTTCATCTTCTAATACACACCTTCTCAAAATGTTATTGGCGCCCTTCTTGTATAAATGCTCTGCAATAAGTTGATAGTCTGTAGATCTGACTACCATGTTTTTCTTTTGCGCAGTGCTAAACACCCATGGCATAATCCATGTACTTAAGTATTCAATAATATCAACGAAGTATTCATCAACTGCCTGTACTGAAAATAACTATGCATAAAGGAAGTTTTCTTCCAAGTTAGTAGGTTCCTCTCCATTAGCTACCCTTGACAGGTGATTAGGCCCTGCATTCATCTTCCCTAGTTTGACTATTACTTAAAAATCAAATTATTAGAATAACAATATCCATCTATAGATCCTCCCCCCCAACACTGACTTGTTGACTAGATATTTGAGGGAATAATGGTTTGTGAACATTTTAAAGTGTTTACCCAGTAAGTAGTTCTTCAAATTCTGAAGTGCATAGACCATGGATAGGCCTTCTCTTTCTATGGTGTTGTAATTCTTCTCTGATTCTGACAATTTTTTGCTTGCAAAGGCTATAAGATGGTCTAAATCTCATGCTCCTGACTGCGCCATAATTGCTCCAAGTGCTATGGTTGATGCATATACATGCACATGACATGTCTTTCCCCAATTTCGGAATACTAGGATAGGTGTTGTAACCATGTTTTGTTTTAAGGTGTCTAATCCTTGTTGGAAGTCCTCATTCCACTGAAATCTAGTGTCTGTCTTTAACAATTTTTCCATAGGTGCAGTAATCTGCGCATACCCCTTTATAAACTTCTTGTAATAGCATGTATGTCCTAGTGTTTCTCTTAATTGGTGTACTGACTTTGGTGGTGGTAAATTTACAATGACTGCTATCTTAGCAGGATCCACTAGTAAACCTTGTTTACACACTATATGTCCCAATAATATTCCAAAAGGTGTCCTAAGAATGCATTTCTTGATGTTTAATGATATCTGACACTACTTGCATATTTCCAACATTATTCTTAACACTTATAAATGGCCTTTTAACAAACTATATACAGTCCAGTCATCTAGATATACTTCTAGAAACTAATGTATGAATTCCTTAAAAGTAGCTATGACTACTCTTGAAAATATGGTTGGTTCATTCTTCAACCCAAATGGCATGACTGTATATTGATAGGATCCCCATTATGTAGCAAAAGTAGTCTTATATCTGTCCTCTGGGGTTATTTTTATCTGATGGTAGCTTGAGAATCCATCTGTAAATGAATATGCTTCCTAGCCTCCCACATTCTCTAAGACTTCATCTGTAAAAGGGGTAGGGAAAGGGTCACGTAAGAAAGCATCAATAAGTTTCCTCAGATCTACACAAATCCTTATCCCCTCTTATTTCTTTTCTTGGACTACCATATGGCTTATCCATTCATATTCCTCTATTGGTTCTATGATACCAGCTTCCAAAATTCTATCAATTTCTGCTTTCACCTTCTGCTTATATATTGGATTCAATTTGTAAGGTCTCTTCCTGACAGGTCTTGCTTCAGGTTTGAGAGGTATTTTCATCTCTCCTAGCTCTCATGTTATGCCTTTCATCTCTATAAAGTTCGTTGGGAAAATGTCATTATATTCGTGCAATAACTTTGTTATTCTTTCCATTGTTTGTTCATCCTAATAGTCTCCAATACTTTCCATTTTAGGATTGTCAGTTGTCCCAATGTTGACTTTCTTAAATTTGATTGGTACATCAAATACTTTTGACTCAAGAGATGGAACTTCCACCTCTCTTTCTCCTTCAACTTTTGTAATATGAATGTTGCACGTATCATCTTCATCTGGTGCTTCCTCTTCAACATGATAGCATGGAAGTAGTTCTTTGACTGCCTATCTATTTTGTTATCGATATTATGTCATGAGTTCATCCTTTTATTCATTAATAAATATGATTCCTTGTATCAACTTCAACGTTGAATCAATGTTGGGGTTCTCATGCTCAAATGAGAAGGTTACTACAAAATTATGTTGTAAGCCTGTCCATTTTGTAGTGCCTCTATGCATCTCCTGTTCTATATACAAGTTCTTTGGAACTCCTTCTAATGTATGGATAAAGTGACGAGGTCATTCCTCTGGTGGTGTCATCCTCCACTGTGTTCTACACTTCTCCAAGTGTTCTACTGGTGTTCCTTGTCCATTATACCTCTGCATTTTATTGCTCCCCTGTTGCATGCCGAATCTAATGCACAGTAATCGTTTACATTGATACCAGTCCTGAATTGTTTCCTTGTGAGCACCCCACCATCTTGCAGGTGTGGCTTTGAGTGAAATATTTAGGGCTAAGAGCCTTTGATTTTCTAACAGTTACTCTTCATATTTTACCATAAATTCCTCTAAGTCATTTACTGTAACATCACGCTCTGGTGCACTGAGTGAACTTATTCTTTGAGGACACTTGCTCGCAAGTAATCTAGATTATTATGCGATTAAAACTTTTGATTTTGATTATGAGGCATTATGGGATGAGGACATGTTGTTTTTCCGCCTCGACATAGACAGGTGCTATTGACTCGGTTTTACCGAGTGTGCATGATTATGGACCACAGGATGTCGAGGCATCGATGGAACCCCTTGGACTCCGGGTCGAGTCATGGAGTGTACCATTGGGGTTTGATTGTTTCACTGTGATTTTAGTGCTTCTGATTAGAGGATATGATATGGATATGTTCTGACATGATTTGTTGATGATGTAGGCTGACGATAACTTACCGACCAGACTCACATATGGAATAAATGGGTCACGCACGACTATCAGAGATGTTGAAGGAGAGGTGTGGACAACAACCCTGCAACAACCTACTAGCACTCTCGTCGTGGATCGAATTGTAGGTTAACGATTACCTAGCTTGAGAGGACCCACGATGCCGTGAGGGCAGACTGCGACAGTCGCTCACGATGATTCTAAGGGGCACGCAATAAGGCGGGGGCCTTATTCCTTAGAATCCCTTAGTCTCCCACAAGTTCACCTGGCGGAGTGTTGACCCCAGGGGTTATTGATGTCTACCAAGTCAGTCAAGAGGCAAGTGGCACCCTTGGAGCACATAGTGCGTCTTGAAGGGCATGTCGTGCGAGGGAATAGATGAGGCGAGTGGCACCCTTGGAGCACCTAGTGCGTCCTTAAGGGCACGTCACGTTGTTGATGATAGAGGACTGAACCTAGATGGCCTTAAGATGAATAACGGGTTAAGTATTTTTAAAACATTTTCCCTAATTAAATGTCGCCCAGTACAAAATTTAATGTTTAAGTTTAAATTACGCTAGTGGTAAAATTTTGTCTACCTTTTAAAAAAAATAAATAATAAATATTAAAATAAAAACAACTTAAATAATAATTATGATCTTCGTAAAATCTTGTAACACAAAGGGAGTAAGAAATTTAAATTATTCATAAAAAAATCAATGGGAATCAATTGTTTTATCTTTTGATAATTTAAAATATACTAATTAAATGATAAAAGGGAAAAATGGTTAAAATTCCACACCTGCCTTTTGAGTTCTAATTATAAAGGGGAAAGAGGGAAAATCTAAAATTTTAGGAAACTAGGAAAATAGGTAAACATAAAAAGGGAAAAAGGGGAACTTAAGGGAAAAAGCGGAAGGTCAAACTTAGTAAAACATCTACCAATTAAGAGCTTTCTAATTTAAACTGAACAAGCAATTCAATAAAAATGAAAGTTATTAAAACCTTTAAGAGAATTTGGGGACACCTCGGAGTGATTCTAGGAGTAACACTAGGTGGGTGAGAGAAATAAAGATAATTAATTAAAGAAGTTAATTTATGAGGAAGGAAGGGGATGGGTGACACTTGTATGGGGAATAATTTTTAGGAAATTAATTATAAAAAAACTTAACTAAAAGAGAATTTTTGGAAAGTAAGGAACCACTAAACTCTATATAATGAAGGGAGGTGATGGAGGTTGGATCATCTTCTGTTTGCGTAACGTTACGCTGCAGAAATATCTACTTGACTGATTTACTTGTGGGAGTTGGGATACCCAGCTCGGAGAGGAGTGGTAGCTCGACCTTGCGAGGCGAGCTGGGAGCTAGTCGAAATCTCTGGATAGTGTGTGTGGCCCCTTTGCGGCTCGGGGGGCTAAGGGGGAAGAATAGTTCCCCTATCGTTGGCTGGGAGGTACCGGTGAAGTCTCGCTGGTCGGCAAGTGGGAGTTGCACGGAACGCGCAGACGACACTTAAAGTGGGCGATCAGGAAACGGTACGCTCTCTTCATTTTTGTTTGATAGATTGTATTAGGACTTATGCTTGGATCTGCTTATTTATTGGAAAAGTAAACTGATGTCTTTTTAAGTTGATGACGGAAACTTTTCTTAGCCTAGCTCATTGGTTGTCGTCTTTTATGGCCTTGTTTTCCCGCATGTCTTGACCACTTAGCTGCGATTGATTGTGTCCTTAATGGTTGTTTGTCTTTCATCCTTAGCTCCTCAGTCCTCGCCTGATCAGTCGGCTAGGAGCCTGATCTACGGTTGTCGCCTTAGCGTTAAAAGACCTATGGATCTCAACGCCCTGCTTTTCTGTGCGAGGATGATGTGCGGAGGACGTACCCATTAACCGTCTACCCATTGGTTGCTCGTGCTTGATTGATGGTCATTGCGCCTTTCTGTATTGTATGCTTCTGCCGCTGTTATAATTCCTATTCCCTAATTTGACTCTGCGTTTAAATATTTTCCGGGCTAGTTTAGCTCTGTGCTTAATGCGCCCCCTTGTGATTCTACTTTGTGTTTTATATCATCTCTCAATGACAGATTTACCCGCCTCGTCATAGGATTTTTTTTTTACAGATTTTAGTACAATGGCGGGATTATTTGTGACTATAACTTGTTTCGCGTGCAGAGGAAATCCGTCCCTCTACCCTGCTCGATTTTTATGCCTGAATTTATATGTCCGAATCATTTTTTTTTCTTCCCGCGTTTTATCGATTGAGTTTCCGCCTGCGTTTCTGTTTTTATTTTTATTGGTAGTTGGATGTATGTGGTGTAGTGGTAATGCATGAAGGCGAAGTTGTTGGAGCTGGACAGGCCGCGGGGTCAACTTCCTGCCGATGCTCTTGGGCTACGTTTGTTTTTTTTATTTTGTGAGTAGTTGGCTGCGTTTTGTTTTTTTTGTTTTTACTTTTATTGGTAGTTGGACGCATTGGGCAATGTTATGCCCCATTATGGGCCTTCTCCTTGGCACATGGTGTCGAGCCCTTACGCTGTCATACGAACTTATCCTTGGGCTTGGGTGGAAGATTTAGATATGGTTGTTTTCATTGCTTGACTATTGCTTTTGGTAACCCCATCCTTGCTATAATACCAACTGCCCTACTTTAGGGAATACCATTTACTCAGACATCGTTATGGAATACCAATTTCCTCTACGATTGTAACTTATAATTGCAGTAATGCAACCGACATACTCTTTCACTTTATGAAACCAATTACGGTGATTGTGACCGACAGTGCGTTGATTTCCATTTACATATCAGAGCTACAGGCTTTTAAGATTGCATTATTCAACGATTTCTGCTCTGCATTTTCTTGTACTTTTTCCTGCGTCTTTACGAGCTACCTTCCTGCGTTTTCATTTTCGTGTGTCTGCGTGTTGGTTTGTGAATTACCTGCTGGGTGGGTGCATGCGTGAATGGTGGCGACTTCCACTGGATGCACGTTATGCACCATTCCTAAAACGACCATTGTCTTAATGTAAGCAAGTAGTGCTATCATTGCTGTGTAGTGACTTCATGAGGATCTCACCGTAAGTATTACCATCGACAGTAGATTTGGCAGAAAATTTGGATGGGACGCCAGCGTCGATAGTGCCCCTAGTTAGTGGACAACCCTTTGTGTGATGTGTCTAGCTCAGTTTGCCTTATATTAATTGCAATCCACCTTGCGACCAGACTGCTTTACCTAATTGGGTACCTGCCTTGTACAACTAACCAACAACTTGGAATTCGCCCTGTGTTAAAGACCTTGTCTTGTCCCAACAATTTTCCTTAATTTTATTGACAACTTGTCATTTTTAGTTCGGTCAATACAACTAGATGCCATGCTGAGATTAATTTGTGTCTCAATGTTTAATAGTAGCATTCTACATTATTTTAGTCAGGGTTTTGTTTGATGTTAATGGCTAGTAGATTGAGATTTGGATTAATTTAGAATTAGATGACATGTTAAGATTAATTTGTGCATCATTGTTTAATAGTAGCATTCTACATTATTTTAGTTAATGTTTTATTTAATGTTAATGGCTAGTAGAAAGAGATTTGGATTAATTTAGAATTGCCAAATGGATTGTAATAATGAATAAAATTGGATTGGTGAGTAATGACCAAAATTGCAATTCTAGACTTGCTAAATTGATCTATAATTGAGGATTGAATGTGATATTTATCATTGTAATTAAAGGTTAATTATTTTAATAGTTTTATTCTTAAATTTTTATCTATTTAATTGACTATTGTATCATTTTTTTGTAATATTTGATATATTGCTCACTCAATGTTGATTGTAATGAAGATCTGCTTATGAAAAATAATTTACACTATAATTTTCCTTGAAGTGGATTATTTATTTCCAGCTCTTCAAATTCCATGTTTTCTTCCTCTCTTGAGTCATTTTGGATGATGTAACTAGAATCAAACTGATGCTGGTATTTACTAACATTTCTTTAATTCTATTAGGTATAATCATGTTTTAACTAGGATTATCCCTTATGGAGTGATGTTTTCCCTCTTAAACAAGTTCTTATTAATGGTTCATGTACTTATCGGATCTCATTACATTTATGGATATAATTGGATATATGGATATAAGTGGATATTTGTAGTTAATGTCTAATCATGATTTTTACTTGCTAGATTGTTGCTTTTAAGGTCAAGTTAGAATTGCCAAATAAAGACTAGCTGAAATTTAGACTTACTAAAATAGATATGTAATTGATGCTGGTTGGATTTATAGATGTCGTCTAATTGGTAACTCAGACTCGCTAAATTGAGTTGTAATTCATGTTAAGTTCGGTTGGTAACTCGTTGACTAATGGAATTTAGACTGGTTAATCAATCTGTAATTAACACCAATTTAAATCGTAGATAATGACCATTTAACCTTGAATAATGGTTGGATTGTTGGCGAAATCGTTTTTAGCTTGTGCCTTCCGTTGAGGGTGTTGATGTTTATTATAATTAACGATTATCCTTAGCTTAGTGGCTTGCTCTGCTTGTGTCGGGTGGGATGTAGACACCTCCTTGTTCCTTAGAACAATCGCCAGCCCTGAGACCTTAAATGGTCAAAATCGATGGGAACCTGGGCTTTAGCATTGCTTATGTGTCCTGGAGGTCCTAACCATTGCAGGGTAGGATGGACGGGTAGTCATTCTTATTCTTTGTCGGAGGAACATCGTACATTGCGTCCAGGTCCTTGATGTGCTTTTATGTTAGGTCGTTATGTTGTTGTTGTGTGAGTTGCATGCATTGAGTTCATCGACGTGTTGTGATGTTGAGTATAATGTCATTATTACCTTCCTATGTACACACACCCCAAAAAAAAAAAATTGCACTGGCTATGTGAGGCTTGATGTCGTAACAAAATGGGAGGTTTGTTACATATGGTATCAGAGCCAGGTTCAACTCGCGACTTGGGATTGCTACGAATTTCGTTGATATGATTTGATTATACTGTTGCTAATCGAGTTGACTTGTATTCGTGCAGGTAATCATGGTTAGAGGACGCCGCGAAGGCAGACGACGGGGTGCTAGGGGAGGAGGCGCGACGCCTCCAGTAGCATCCACGCCTAAGGGGTCTAACCTCCAGGGAGACAAGCAGGTTCTCGGACAGGAGCAGATAGCAGTTGGTGATGTTGTCAGAATGATGAGATCTTTTCAGCGCATGTCCGAGGCACTGATCAGCCATTTGGACAGAGATGAGGCCAGGGCACCGACACCCGTTGAGGTTCCGTCGCGCTCTCCGGTCGATACTGGTAGCATTCACCGTGAACTCGAGAAAGTCAAATTTCCCGAATTCTTTGGTGCCCTGGATGGCGCAGCCACCGAGGCATGGTTGGAGAATATGTTGATGTGCTTTGCACTTCGCAATTATACCTCCAACATGAAGGTCCGCATGGCAGTCTTTCAACTGAAGGGGAGCGCTCTTCTATGGTGGAAGACGCTCCTACCACTGCTGAACATGGCCATTGAAGACATGTCATGAGAACTATTTGAGGAACGGTTCCGAGAGAGGTACCTTTCAGAGGAATTCATTGAGCGTCAGCTCAATGAGTTCAACGCCTTACGATAGGGAGGTCGTACAGTGCCCGAGTACGAGGCCCGTTTTATGGAGTTGCTCCGGTATGCTCCGCACCTTAACACCGAGAAACTTAATGTCAACAGGTTCGTGTTCGGCCTTAACGAAAACATATGTGCAAAGGTCGGGATTTTGATGCTTCAAACCTTGCATGATGTCGTCCAGAAGGCCCTCATAGCAGAAGAGGAGCTTATCAGTAGGAGTCAGATCAGGACTCCAACGAGACTAGCAGGGCAGGTATCATCTGGAGCACAATAGCATTAGACACCAACCAGACATTCGCCAGGGTATCGTGGCTTCCAGAGGGGATCCACTTTCACTACACCTCGACAACCGATACCTCAGTAGAGGACACCTTATCGGGGACCACAACATCAACAACAGTGTCGACCGCAGCATAAACAGTTTAGGCCTGTTCAGCAGAACAAACCAAGATTCCAGGCCGATGGGCTATCACCTTGTACTTCGGGTACCAGAACTACTGGGCTGAAGAAGGGGTGTTGGATGTTGGGGAGCCACACTACCAGCGCAACTGCCCGGTGGAGAGGACTAGAGAGTCCGGATCAGCTGGACCCACTATCGTGGGAGATATGGGCAAAGCCCATCGAATTCACACAGCGGTGAATAATTGCCAGGCAGAGCATCAGTCGATTGTGCTCGAGACGACAGGTACCGTCGCTAACTAGACCCTTAGTATTTTGATAGATTCTGGTACTACCGAGAGTTTCATTTATGGTGCAACGCTAAAATGGATTAAGGTAAAGGAAGTCGAACATGATGAGTTTAGCTTCGTAGAGATGGCTTCGGGAGCCAAACAGAAGGTTGGAGGAAAGGTTATGGGCTGTATCCTCAACCTGGGAGAGTTTGTCACAAGGGCCAACCTGTACGTTACGATCTTAGGATCTTATGATTTCGTGATTGGTATGCACTGGTTGGAATCACATGAGGCGATACTCAACTATAAGACGAAACAGTTGAGCTTGGTCGATGACGAGGGACAGAGACATGTGATTGTAGGACGGAACCAGGGAGTTTCCCTGAGGTTCATCTCTTCCTTACAGCTACGAAAGAGCATGTGCAAGGGGTGCGAGCTTTATGCGATCCTTGCATTAAACGAGAAGGGATTAATGGAAGGTTTAGAACACCTTCCAGTGGTGAGAGAGTTTGCGGACGTATTTCTGGAGGAGTTACCTGGGATGCCACTGAAGAGGGAATTGGAGTTTACCATAGACCTAAAATCAGGGACTGAACCGATAGCAAGAATGCCTTATCAAATGTCGACCCTAAAGTTACAAGAGTTGAAAATGAAACTGAAGGAGTTGCTAGACCTGGGACTGATACGTACTAGTGTGTCACCGTGGGGTGCATCTGTTATTTTCATATGAAAGAAGGATGGGTCGTGGAGGCTCTGCATTGACTACCGTCAATTGAACAAGACCACGATCAAGAATCAGTATCCGTTGCCAAGAATTGATGATCTGTTCGATCAAATGAAGGGCGCGACGGTGTTCTCCAAGATTGATTTGCGATCAGGGTATCACTAGTTACGGATCAAGGAGGATGACATCCCTAAGACCGCCTTTAAGACGAGGTTTGGACATTACGAGTTTACTATTTTACCGTTTGGACTGACAAACGCCCCAGGGGTATTAATGAGTTTGATGAATGGGGTGTTCCGCGAGTACTTGAACAAGTTTGTCCAAGTATTCATTGACGATATTTTGATTTACTCTCGGATGACGGAGGAGCATGACGAGCACTTGCGCTTGGTACTACAGTGTTTGCGAGAGCACAAATTGTATGGGAAGTTGTCCAAATGCTCTTTTTATCAATCGAAGATTCACTACTTAGGGCATGTCATCTCCGACGAAGGCATCACCGTGGATCCAACAAAGGTCGAGGCTATTATGGAATGGCCTGCGCCGACGAATGTCCCGAAAGTGCGTAGCTTCATGGGTTTAGCAGGATACTCTCGACGGTTCGTAGAGGGGTTTTCGAAGATAGCAAATCCAATCACGGAATTGCAGAAGAAAAACAAGAAGTTTGTTTGGACCAAGAAATCTGCGGAAGCATTTCGGAGGCTCAAGGAGTTGTTGACAACAACACCGATACTAAAGGTCCCTGACATGGATGCAGACTTCTTGATATGCACTGACGCATCCAAAGAAGGCTTAGGCAGAGTCTTGATGCAAGACGGACGAGTGATCGCTTACATTTCGAGGAAACTGAGAAGGCATGAGGAGAACTACACGACACATGATTTGGAGTTGTTAGCCATCGTATATGCCTTGAAGGTTTGGAGACACTACCTTGTTGGACGAAAATTTGAACTAAAGACTGACCATTGTGAACTACAACACATATTTATGAAAAGTGACCTGAACGCGCGACAACAACATTGGTCAGAATTGCTTAGCGAGTATGACTTTGATATTACTTACATAAAAGAAACAGTGAACTGAGTGGCGGATGCATTGAGTCGGAGACCACACATCTTTTCGGTGCTGCCTCTTCAGATGAATCTACATGAAAAGATTCTAACTTTATAGCGTGACGATGACTGGTACAAAGAGGTAGAGGGTTTTATCGGACAAAACACAATGATGGTACCATGATTTGAAGGATTTTTGTTTGATAGCGATGGATTATTGAGGTTTAAAAATCGGATTTACGTACCGCCGAACAACGAGTTGAGGATGTTGATCCTAAGCGAGGCTCATAAAACAGTTTACATGGCTCATCCGGGAGTCACGAAGATGAGGGTAGACCTTAAACCCTTATTCTTCTGGAAGGGAATGAAGGCAGACATAGTCAACTATGTGGCCAGATGTCTAGAATGTCAGCAGGTAAAGGATGAACATAGACACCCAGCAGGATTACTACAACCACACACTATTCCAGAATCAAAATGGGAGGTTATTTCGATGGATTTTATTGTTGGATTGCCATTGACGGCAAGGAGACATGACTCGATTTTCGTAGTAGTAGACACTATGACGAAGAGTGCTCACTTTATTCCTGTGCGTACGACGTATCAGACACCTAACATAGCTAGAGTTTTCATTAGTGAAATTGTGAGGCTGCATGGCGTGCCTAAGATGATTATTTTCGATTGAGGATCGGTGTTTACTAGACGATTTTGGATGAGTTTCCAAGAGGCCTTGGGAACCCAACTGAACTTTAGTACTGTGTATCACCTAGAGACTGACGGGCAGACCGAATGAATGAACGAGACCTTGGAGGACATGTTGCGAATGTACGTGATGGACCAACAAAAGCATTGGGAAAAATTCTTGCCACTAGTGGAGTTCACTTACAACAACAGTTACCAGAGCACCATTAAGATAACGCCTTTCGAGTTTCTTTATGGGCGACCGTGTCAGACGCATTTGAGTTGGTATTGGCTTGAGGATAGGGTCCTGGTAGGACCAGAAGTGATCCAAGAAATGGAAGAACAAATGCAAACCATAAGACAAAGGATTAAAGAAGCGTAGGATTGACAGAAGAGTTATGTCGATGCGCATTGTGTCGACCGTAGTTACGAGGTCGGTGATCGAGTCTTCTTGTGGGTTAAACAACATAAAATTTCGATCAAGTTTGGGAAGGTAGATAAACTCTCTCCTAGGTTCGTGGGCCCTTTCAAGATTATGGAGAGAAAGGGGCCCGTGGCCTATTGACTAGCCTTGCCTGATTCTTTGAGGCGTATGCACGATGTTTTTCATGTATCTGTTTTGAGACATTATATTAGTGATCCTACACATGTTATTGACATGAGTTCCTTGCAGGTATCGGATGAGGGGGCGCTCACGACTGAGACGGTCTGCATCTTGGATCATCGCGTTCGACAACTATGATGTCGAACGGTAGATCAGGTCAAGGTCCAGTGGGACAATTATAGTCTGCACTCGACTACCTGGGAGGACGCATATGATATGCGCCAGCAGTTTCCATTTTTGTTTGATAAATAGACATATGACACTATGATACACTTTATTTCGGCATATATACTGTGAAACTTCGGGACGAAGTTTAGACCAAGAGGGGGTGTATGTAACATCCTGCTCTGGCGCATTGAGCGAACTTATTTTTTGAGGACACTTGCTCGCAAGTGATCGGGATTATTATGCTATTAAAACTTTTGATTTTGATTATGAGGCGTTATGGGATGAGGACATGTTGTTTTTCCGCCTCGACATAGACAGGTGCTATTGACTCGGTTTTACGGAGTGTGTAGGAACCAGAGGATGCCGAGGCATCGATGGAACCCCTTGGACTCCGAGTCGAGTTGGGGAGTGTACCATTGGGGTTTGATTGTTTCACTATGATTTTAGTGCTTTTGATTAGAGGATATGATATGGATATGTTCTGACATGATTTGTTGATGATGCAGGCTGACGATAACTTACCGACCAGACTCACATATGGAAAAAATGGGTCACGCACGACTACCAGAGATGTTGAGGGAGAGGTGTGGACAACAACCCTGCCACAATCTACTAGCACTCTCACCGTGGCTTGGATTGTAGGTTAACGATTACCTAGCTCGAGAGGACCCACGATGCCGTGAGGGTAGAGTGCGACAGTCGCTCATGATGATTCTAAGGGGAACGCAATAAGGTGGGGGCCTTATTCCTTAGAAGCCCTTAGTCTCCCACAAGTTCACCTGGCAGAGTGTTGACTCCAGGGGTTATTGATGTCTACCAAGTCAGTCAAGAGGCGAGTGGCACCCTTGGAGCACATAGTGCGTCCTGAAGGGCACGTTGCGCAAGGGAACAGATGAAGCGAGTGGCACCCTTGGAGCACCTAGTGCGTCTCGAAGGGCACATCACGTTGTTGATGATAGAGGAATGAACCTAGATGGCATTAAGACGAATATTGAGTTAAGTATTTTTAAAACATTTTCCCTAATTAAATGTCACCCAGTACAAAATTTAAGGTCTAAGTCTAAATTACGCTAGTGGTAAAATTTTGTCTACCTTTAAAAAAATAAAAAAAATAATAAATATTAAAATAAAAGCAACTTAAATAATAATTATGATCTTCGTAAAATATTGTAACATGAAGTGAGTAAGAAATTTAAATTATTCATAAAAAAATCAGTTGGAATCAATTGTTTTATCTTTTGATAATTTAAAATATACTAATTAAATGATAAAAGGGAAAAAGGGTTAAAATTCCACGCCTGCCTTTTGAGTTCTAATTAAAAAGGGGAAAGAGGGAAAATCTAAAATTTTAAGAAACTAGGAAAATAGGTAAACATAAAAAGGGAAAAAAGGGGAACTTAAGGGAAAAAGCGGAAGGTTAATCTTAGTAAAGCATCTACCAATTAAGAGATTTCTAATTTAAAATGAACAAGCAATTTAATAAAAATGAAAGTTATTAAAACCTGTAAGAGAATTTGGGGACACCTAGGAGTGATTCTAGGAGTAACTCTAGGTGGGTGAGGGAAATAAAGATAATTAATTAATTAAAGAAGTTAATTTATGAGGAAGGAAGGGGATGGGTGACACTTGTACGAGGAAGAATTTTTAGGAAATTAATTATAAAAAAACTTAACTAAAAGAGAATTTTTGGAAAGTAAGGAACCACAAAACTCTATATAATGAAGGGAGGTGATGGAGGTTGGATCATCCTTTGTTTGCGTAACGTTACGTTGTAGAAATATCAACTTGACTGATTTACTTGTGGGAGTTGGGATACCCAGCTCAGAGAGGAGTGGTAGCTCAACTTTGCAAGGCGAGCTGGGAGCTAGTCGAAATCTCTGGATAGTGTGTGTGGCCCCTTTGCGGCTCGGGGGGCTAAGGGGGAAGAAGAGTACCCCTAGCGTTGGCTGGGAGATACCAGTGAAGTCTCGTCAGTCAAAAAACATGAGTTGCATGGAGCGCGCGGACGACACTCGGAGCGGGCGATCAGGCAACGGTACGCTCTCTTCATTTTTGTTTGGTAGATTGTATTAGGACTTATGCTTGGATCTGCTTATTTATTGGAAAAGTAAATTGATGTCTTTTCAAGTTGATGACGAAAATTTTTCTTAGCCTAGCTCATTGGTTGTCGTCTCCTATGGCCTTGTTTTCCCGCATGTCTTGACCACCTGGCTGCGATTGATTCTGTCCTTAATGGTTGTTTGCCTTTCGTCCTTAGCTCCTCAGTTCTCGCCTGAGCAGTCGTCCAGGAGCCTGATCTACGGTCGTCGTCTTAGCGTTAAAAGACCTATGGATATCAACGCCCTTCTTTTCTATGCGAGGATGATGTGCGAAGGATGTACCTGTTAGCCGTCTACCTAGTGGTTGCTCGTGCTTGATTGATGGTCATTGCGCCTTTTTGTATTGTATGCTTCTGCCGCTATTATAATTCCTATTCCCTAGTTTGACTCTGCGTTTAAATATTTTTCGAGCTAGTTTAGCTCTGTGCTTAATGCGCCCCCTTGTGATTCTGCTCTGTGTTTTATATCATCTTTCAACGACAGATTTACCCGCCTCGTCATAGGATTTTTTTTTATAGATTTTAGTGCAATGGCGGGATTATTTGTGACTGTAATTTGTTTCGCATGCAGAGGAAATCCGTCCCTATACCCTGCTCGATTTTTATGCATGAATTTATATGTCTGAATCATTTTTTTTTCTTCCTGCGTTTTATCGATTGAGTTTTCGCCTGTGTTTCTATTTTTATTTTTATTGGTAGTTGGACATATGTGGTGTAGTGGTAATGTATGAAGGCAATGTTGTTGGAGCTGGATAGGCCGTGGGGTCAACCTCCTGCCGATGCTCTTGGGCTGCGTTTGTTTTTTTTATTTTGTGAGTAGTTGGTTGCGTTCTATTTTTTTTTTTTTACTTTTATTGGTAGTTGGACGCGTTGGGCAATGTTATGCCCCATTATGGGCCCTCTCCTTGGCACCTGGTGCTGAGCCCTTACGTTGTCATACGAACTTATCCTCGGGCTTGGGTGGAATATTTAGATATGGATGTTTTCATTGCTTGACTAATGCTTTTGGTAACCCTGTCCTTGCTGTAATACCAACTGCCCTGCTTTAGGGAATACCATTTACTTAGACATCGTTATGGAATACCAATTTCCTCTGCGACTGTAACTTATAATTGCAGTAATGCAACCGACATACTCTTGCACTTTATGAAACCAATTACGGTGATTGTGACCGGCAGTGCGTCGATTTACATTTACGGATCGGAGCTACAGGCTTTTAAGACTGCATTATTCAATGATTTTTGCTTTGCGTTTTCTTTTACTTTTTCCTGTGTCTTTATGAGCTACCTTCCCGTGTTTTCTATTTCGTGTGCCTGCGTGTTGGGTTGTGAATTACTTACTGGGTGGGTGAATGCGTGAACGATGGCGACTTCCACTGGATGCGCGTTATGGGTGGGTGCATGCGTGAATGGTGGCAACTTCCACTGGATGCACGTTATGCACTATTCCTAAAACGACCATCGTCTTAATGTAAGCAAGTAGTGATATCATTGTTGTGTAGCGACTTCATAAGGATCTCACCGTAATTATTACCATCGACAGTAGATTTGGTAGAAAATCTGGATGGGACGCCAACGTCGATAGTGCCCCTAGTTAGTGGACAACCCTTTGGGTGATGTGTCTAGCTCGGTCTGCCTTATATTAATTGCAATCCACCTTGCGACTAGATTTCTTTACCTAATTGGGTACCTGCCTTGTACAACTAACCAACAGCTTGGAATTCGCCCTGCGTTAAAGACCTTGTCTTGTCCCAATAGATTTCCTTAATTTTATTGACAGCTTGTCATTTTTAGTTCGATCAATACAACTAGATGCCATGCTGAGATTAATTTGTGTCTCAATGTTTAATAGTAGCATTCTACATTATTTTAGTTAGGGTTTTGTTTGATGTTAATGGCTAGTAGATTGAGATTTGGATTAATTTAGAATTAGATGACATGTTGAGATTAATTTGTGCATCGATGTTTAATAGTAGCATTCTACATTATTTTAGTTAATGTTTTATTTAATGTTAATGGCTAGTAGAAAGAGATTTGGATTAATTTAGAATTGCCAAATGGATTGTAATAATGAATAAAATTGGATTGGTGAGTAATGACCAAAATTGGAATTCTAGGCTTGCTAAATTGATCTATAATTGAGGATTGAATGTGATATTTATCATTGTAATTAAAGGTTAATTATTTTAATAGTTTTATTCTTAAGTTTTTATCTATTTAATTGACTATTGTATCAATTTTTTGTAATATTTGATATATTGCTCACTCAATGTTGATTGTAATGAAGATCTGCTTATGAAAAATAATTTACACTATAATTTTCCTTGAAGTGGATTCTTTATTTCCAGCTCTTCAAATTCCATGTTTTCTTCCTCTCTTGAGTCATTTTGGATGAAGTAACTAGAATCAAACTGATGTTGGTATTTACTAACATCTCTTTAATTGTATTAGGTATAATCATGTTTTAACTAGGATTATCCCTTATGGAGTGATGTTTTCCCTCTTAAACAAATTCTTATTAATGGTTCATGTACTTATTGGATCTCGTTACATTTATGGATATAATTGGATATATGGATATAAGTGGATATTTGTAGTTAATGTCTAATCATGATTTTTACTTGCTTGCTTGTTGCTTTTAAGGTCAAGTTAGAATTGCCAAATAGTTGACTAGTTGAAATTTAGACTTACTAAACTAGATATGTAATTGATGCTGGTTGGATTTATAGATGTCGTCTAATTGGTAACTCAGACTCGCTAAATTGAGTCGTAATTCATGTTAAGTTTGGTTGGTAACTCGTTGACTAATGGAATTTAGATTGGTTAATCAATCTGTAATTAACACATTTAAATTGTAGATAATGACCATTTAACCTTGAATAATGGTTGGATTGTTGGCGAAATCGTTTTTAGCTTGCACCTTCCGTTGAGGGTGTTGATGTTTATTATAATTAATGATTGTCCTTAGCTTAGTGGCTTGGTCTTCTTGTGTCGGGCGGGATGTAGACACCTCCTTGTTCCTCATAACAGTCGCCATCCCTGAGACCTTAAATGGTCAAAATCGATGGGAACCTGGGCTTGAGCGTTGCTTATGTGTCTTGGAAGTCCTAACCATTGCAGGGTAGGATGGGCGGGTAGTCATTCTTATTCTTCGTCGGAGGAACGCCATACATTGCATCTAGTCTTTGATATACTTTTATGTTAGGTCGTTATGTTGTTGTTGTGTGAATTGCATGTGTTGAGTTCGTCGACATGTTGCGATGCTGAGTATAATGTCATTATTACCTTCCTATGTACACACCAAAAAAATAAATTGCACTGGCTATGTGAGGCTTGTTGTCGTAATGAAATGGGAGGTTTGTTACATTTACCCCATGAAAGCTAGGAGGTTCTCTTATATCTGTACCAACCCATCTTACTGCGTAGTCTATTCTTGCGCACCTTATTGTGGAAACTTCATGTAATCATTTTTTTTATTCTCCAAACCTGTATCTGAGTCGGAAGCACATGATGTAATTCTTCTCCAACTTAGTACCCCATTTGCATTTGGGTTGACATAATCCTCTTCTCGCGGTGGTTTTGTACAATTGGTTTATTTCTTCTAGATCCAAATGAGTGGGATCTACAAACCTTTCTCCTTCTAATGGATCCAATGGTGCAATGACTCTATATTCACCTAATTCAAAATTCATTTTCCTTGTCTTCAGGTTGATTATGGCCCGGTTATCAAATTATCAATCCAATCTAAGCAAGGATGGATAAGGTGTTGTACCATATACTATATCTATTACTTCAAAATCTGTCATAGTGTGCACTCCATCCAAATCTACTATCACACATTTAAGCCTTCCAATTGGTAACAATATGTGTTGATTTGATAATTTCAACTAGACAGGTGAATATCTTAGTGTGGGTTCTCCCATACACTTCCATGTATTCTTAGGTAATACATTTAATTCACATCCTAAGTCCAATATAATATCACTCATATTGAAGTCCCCAATATTATCATTTAGTCTGAATTCCCTACTTGTTCTTCTTCTTGTATGGAGATGATTGACTGTTTTCTTCTCTAATTTCCCTTCTACCTTTGTGTTACGTCTTTCTAGCAGATTTTGTAAGATCTTAACAGATGATGGATCCTTCAATATCTTAACACAAGATTGCAGAAAAGTTTTTATATTACTTACTTGCTCCAAAGGTTGTGCTTCACTGGTATGGTCCATTGAGGAGGGAATTTCATACATTGGTAAGCTTTGAGTGTGCTATGCAACTGGTGTAGATGCCACATTTTGTTTGAGAAAATCTTGTTTGACCTCCTTAAATTTTTCCTTTTCTTTTTGTGCATCAAACTGCTTCTGTGGTTCAATATTCTTCTTAACCCATTGGTGTTGCATTGGATCTTGTTTTATTATTTATGTTCCTATCTTGGATCCTCCTCGAGTGACTATATTGATGTTTCTCCCATCATCCTTGGCTTCTGCAGAAATCCACTGGACATTCTTGTTGTTTTGGTTCCTTTTTTCTTGGATATTTCCCAAGAGTGTTGGACAATCTTCTGTGTTGTGGTCTGTTGCGTGACAATACATACATGTCATTGGTGGAAGTGGGCACTCCCTTGCATAATGTCTTGGTTGTTGGAAGTTGTGGAACACTTCTATACCTCTTCCTCATTTAAATCCTCCTCTACCTCATCCTCCACCTTTGTATCCACCTCGATCTCCTGGTGGTGCATTGTACTGAGGTACCTGATTATACTGCGCGAGGTTATACTTCGGTTGCACATTGTTGTATTGTGGTTTCACATTGTTATACTATTGTTTCATATTGTTGTATGGTGGTGGTACTTGGTTGAACTGAGGTGCAACTTGTCTTGTCATCATTTATGCTTGCACCCTATAAATATCTGAAGTTATACTATTGTTTCACATTGTTGTATGGTGGTGGTACCTAGTTGAACTGTTGGTTGTGGAGCCTGATTATCTTCCTGATTTATAGGTCTTTTACTTTCAGCCGTGTTTATACCCCATGAAGTATTTACACCCCAGAAGTATGTACACTCTTCCACGCGGGGGAGTGCAGAGGGGGGGNCGCAGATCTAACGGTAGAGATTATGTTAGGGATTTTTTTTTTCCCTAGAAGGCAACCCTCTTTTATGAGGGAAATGTATTGCAGCTATGGTGGATGGTTGAATATTGTATTCTGAGAGAGGAGACTGTGAGAGAAAGAAGAGGAAGTTACAACGGGTTTTGTTGTAGGTTGTATCCCTTCATTTGCTGAATAATAATAAAGGAAGGACTTGGCAATTTCTCTGGTGGACGTAGCCCACACTGGGTGAACCACGTAAATCTGTGTCTCTCTTGTATTGTGTGTGTTTTGTGTTTTGTTTCTGCATTTGTTTTATTTTATTTCTCCGCGGTCCTGTTTTTATAAAAACTGGTATCAGAGCATAAGGTAACTCGCAGGAAAAGAGGGTTCCTGGTTTGAGTGGGAGCAATGTCGGAAGATGGTAAGTTTAGGGTTGAGAAATTTAACAACCAAAACTACCAGTTATGGAAGATGCAGATGGAAGACTATTTATATCAGAAGGATCTATTCCTACCTTTGAGCAGAGTAGCAAAGAAGCTGGTGGCCATGAAGGACGAAGAATGAGAGATTCTTGACAGAAAGGATCTAGGAACGATACGGATGAGCCTGACAGCGTCGGTGGCTTTCAATATTTCGAAAGAAAAGACAACGAAGGGTTTGATGGACGCGTTGGCCAAATTGTATGAAAAACCCTCGGCGTCGAATAAGGTATTTCTAATGAAGAGATTATTTAATATGAAGATGTCAG